>PJEM01019787.1:0-15029 GCA_004023845.1 Helogale parvula
AGCTGTTAACACAGAGCCTGATGCAGGGCTCGAACTCATAAACAGTGAGATCATGACCTGAGCTGAAGTTAGATGCTTAACTGGCTGAGCCACTCAGGTACCCCTATGATTTTTTTTTTTTTAAGAGAGAAAAAGAGTACGTGAGAGCAAGGGAGGGGCAGGAGGAAAGAAAGAATCTTAAGCAGGCTCCATGCTCAGCACGAAGCCCCACGTGAGTCACAAATGGTGAGATCATGACGTGAGTCAAAATCGAGAGTGGGATGTTCAACTGACTGAGCCACCCAGCCCCTGAACAGTCGTTTTAAATCAGATATCTTACTGAATCATTTTGCTCTTTGTAGTACTTTATTTTTAATTAATAGATTTTTTTTCAGAGCAGTTTTAGGTTCACAGCAAAATTGGATGGAAAGTACAGAGTTCCCAGATAACCCCTGCTCTGCCCCTCCCCCCACCACACACCGCCTCCCTTACCAGCAATACGCTACATCAGAATGGTACATTTATTATAATTGATGAACCAACATTGATATTTATCACCCAAGGCCCATAGTTTACATTAGGGTTTGTTCTGTGTGTTGTATATTCTCTGGGTTTTGACAGATGTATAATGACATATCTCTATCTTATGATATCATACAAAACATTTCCCTGTACTACACCTACTAACCCCTCCCTTCCTGTGGACCCCTGAGAACCACTGATCTTTTCTCCTTCAACAGATCCAATTTTATGATAGGGAAAGATAGGATTCAGTAAGCAGAAAGGGAGAGGATATGGCTTGAAAGTTCCTGGGTGGGGAAATACACATATTTTAAAACACTTCTGGGAATATCTGGCCTCCAGTAAACTCCCTCAGGCGTAAAATTCCTCTTAAGAATGTAGCAGACAGGGGCGCCTGGGGGCTCAGTCAGTAAAGCGTCCAGCTTCGGCTCAGGTCATGATCTCATGGTTTGTGGTTCGGGCCCCCCGTCGGGCTCTGTGCTGACAGCTAGCTCAGAGCCTGGAGCCTGCTTCGGATTCTGTGCCTCCTCTCTCTCTGACCCTCCCCTGCTCGCGCTATCTCTATCTCTCAAAAATAAATTTAAAAAATAAAAATAAAAAGGAATGTAGCAGACACCACCTACTCCCCCTCAGGTCTCCCTCAGGAATTTGACAAAAGACCTGGCTAAAATTAAGATCATAAAACATATGACCCACAAGGAACAATATGGCCATAGACCACCCCTCATATGATAGAAACAAGCCAATCAAGAAGGAATGACTAGGCACCTAGAGCTACCTAGCCAATTAAGGGTGGAACCTGAGAAGAAACAAGGGAGAATAGATTGGGGGGGGGGGTGCGCTGATCAGAACCCTAGAGAACAAAGTCCCTCACCTGTAGTTGAGGGCATTCACTTTTTTTTATATATATAATAGTTTATTGTCAAGTTGGTTTCCATATAACACCCAGTGCTTCTCCCCACAAGGAGGGCATTCACTTTTGAATGTCCTCTCTGTAAAGAGAGCTTTCACACTATTCTTCCTTTCTGAGCTTATGCTCTAATAAACTTTTGCCCGCTGCTCATTTTGTGTCCACCTCTTCATTCTTCGAAGCAGCGAGACAACGAATCCCAGGTATTGAGGTAAAAAATCCTGCAACAATTCCATCTATAGATGAAAAACCTGAGGTCCCTTTGGCTGGAAAGCCACAGACAGATGGCCCGAAGGAACCCTCCCACCTCCAGTTCCCAACTTCCCATATGAATATGGAGTCTTGCTTAGTTTACCTCAGACCAGTAGGGCTCTTTGCCGGAGGACCTGCCCCTCACCCAGGAGTGTGGTGCCCCGAGCCCCACCCAGCCTTCAGGTGAACCACACCAACCTCTTAGGGTCACCAGTCAGTTCTGTTAATGATCTGAGATCTTTGTTTCTCAACTTCTTTCACAATGTTGGGGATTCAAGGCCAGCATCCTCGTGAGAGAGAGAGAGGGAACAGGAAGCAAGGAACAGAGGTCAGGGTCACCTGGGCATGGTGCGTCCTTTGAATGTCTTGGGGAACAGCTTCATGGGCCCAGCAAAGAAATGTGTGTTTATGGAGAATGGGGGACCTCTGATTCTGCAGATCAAATCCTGAGATCACCAGCCTGCCGTTTCTCTGGTGTCTACTGTCTGTTCTTAACCTTGATGCTGTCTTTCTGGCTTTTTCTTCCCAGCTTGGATAGGTCCTTGGCCCGGAGTCTCTAGTGGCAAGTCCTGGCTTTCTAGTGGGGGTGCTGCACAGGCTCAAACCACCAGTGACAAGGACACAGCCCAGGCTTCCTAAAAGCTTCAGGGGGCGAGTCCCCGAAATGGGTCAGGCTTTAGCTGACCATTTAGTTACTATATGTAACTGCTGATAATGGGTTGGTTGTGACCTACAAAACAAACACGAAAGCTCCCTTGGAGAACAAAAGTCGTAGAATCGAATCTGTGGTGCCACCCTGTGGTCAGAGCGAGTAAACAACTTGTTTCATTAACGATGGTTAACAGAAACACGTTCCAGGAGCGCTCACTACACACCCCGAATCAGAAACTTTACACAGTGATTATTTAATGCTGTTATGGTTTATGGGAATAGTTGCTTATTTTGAGGTGTCACAAGCAGCTCTTCTGAGGTAGGCGTTAGGTATTATTCCCATTTTAGAGGTGAGAAAAATGAGGCCCAGGGGATTTAAGTGAGTAATGCAAGATCGCATAGCTGAGGGAGGCCAACCCCGTTTGGGCGGAGTCTGGACTCAGAGTCACACTCTTCAGGTTCAGCAGTTTCCCCTCCCATTTTAAAGAGATTAGGCTCCCAAACTGGAATGCAAATCCTCAGAGATCCCAGTCACGGCCGTTCCGGGTGCACACTCCTGAATGTCCGAGCACTTGTGTCATCCAGGAACAGAAGATATTAGTAGAACCAAGACAGGCCATTCATTAATAGTTTAAAAAAAAAACGTATTAAAAGTAGTTCGTTCGAAAAGAAAACTGTAGGCAAAAAAGAACGTCAAGTCATTAATTGTCAGCTTAGTGAAGTTTACTCTGGAAAATTCTCTGTCCAAACATTAATCAATATTTACGTGATTTAGATTAAGTGTGTTAATTCAAATCGTCCTTGAGGTAAAAACGTCCTCTGCATCAAATGGTATATCTAAACATTCCCCATCTTAAGGTGCCGTGGATCCTCCTCCCATCCTGTGAGACACAGAGGCCAAGAGAATAAGCTGCCTTCTTAGATGGCTGAGGACACCGCAGAGCAGGCCGCATGCGCCCCACCGCCGAAGGCCTCCAGGCCGGTGCGAGAGTCAGGAGGGCGCCTCGATGGCCAGAGAAGGAGTCGGCCTGCCCAGAGTCACACACCCAGCTGGCGGCAAAGCCCAAGTGCCTGCCGACTCCCCAGCCCAGCTCTTCAGCCCCTTGATGATACAGGAAACACTGCTGCACAGCTGGCCCGTCACTTGTGAGTTAGGAAAGCCACAGGAGGACCCGACAAGACCTCAGCTCTTCCAGAGAACTTCGTCCCGCCCCTGCGGGCCAACAACAGAGGAAGTGAGGGTGGTTTCAGCACATGCTCTGCGCCTGTCACCCAGGTTCCCGCAGAATCTAGTACTGATTCCAGGTGGTGACCAGGAGGAGGAAGATGAAAGAGAAGGTGGGACAAAGGAAGAGGCAGGGGACTGGAGGACTGGAAGATGCGAGACTGAGCTCCGACCCGGAGAAGAGAAGGCCTCGGGGTTACTCCACTGTATCGTCAGGCTCTCGCGCCAGGCTGCCCTTCTCATGTAAGTCTTTGGTTTCTATCTGAACTTTTTAAGCTGTACATGTATATTACTTCGTATTTAATTAATACTTATTACTACGTATTTAATAATACTTATATTAAAAACGTAAATTAAGGCAGGAAAACTTCAGTCAGACACAAAGAAACTGACGGCCGATGAAGCATTATCCTGGCTAGCAGAGAGGCAAAGGTCGCAGGGGTGGGGTGCCTGAAGGCCAGGCGGGCAGAACCTTCCTTACAAGGGGGCCACAGCGGGGGAAATGAGCCCTTGTCTCTTATTGCCCTGCCAGTGTTCCCAGGGACCCACCGCTGTCTCACACTGGATCTTAGCCCTTTGTAAGGTCATGGGCCCTTTGAAATTAGAAACCCTTATGCACCCAGGAAAAATAATATGCATTTATGCATACACACAAAACTATCCATGTAATTACCTGGGTCTACCGACCCCAGGTTCAGAACTACAGTTCCACATGCTGATAGCCAACCAGATTGTTTTTCTTTTTTTTTTTTTAATGTTTTTATTTATTTTTGAGAGAGAGAGAGAGACAGCGTGAGCAGAAGAGGGTCAGAGAGAGAGGGAGACACAGAATCCACAGCAGGCTCCAGGCTCTGAGCTGTTAGCACAGAGCCTGATGCAGGGCTCAAACCCACGAACTGTGAGATCATGACCTGAGCCGAAGTAGGACACTTAACCAAGCCACCCAGATGCCCCCAGATTGTTTTTCTAATCTAGAACTTTTTTTCTGAGCTTCAAAAATACACATTTGACTATCTTCTGCAAACCTTGTGGAAATCTCCCTAGTGCCAGGTAACCAAAATCAAACTTAGAATCTTCCCCCTTGGGGTACCTGAGTAGCTCAGTAGGCTAAGCATCCGATTTCGGCTCAGGTCATGAACTCACAGTTCCTGAGTTTGAGCCCCACATCGGCTCACCACTCTCAGTGCAGAGCCGCTTCAGATCCTCTGTCCCCCTCTCTCTCTGCCCCTCCCCTGCTCCTGTGCACACGTGCACTCTCTCTGTCCTCAAAATATAAATCAATATAAAAAAAAAAAACCTTCCCCCTAAATCTGCTCCACCTCCCATAGTCCCTATCTAGGGACTGGAACTATCATTCACTGGTAGCCTAAGTCTCCAAGACTTGCCATCGTCCTGGACAGTGGTCCTCAGTGCTGGCTGGAAAACAGGATAATCCATATGGGGGATGGGGAAACTTGGTCCTTACCTTCCAGCACATATAAAAATTAATTTGTATGTATCATAGACCTAAGCATAAAAGCTAAAATTATACAGTTCTAGGAGAAAATCTTCGTGACCTCACCTTAAGGTAGGCAAAGATTTCTTAGGGTAAAAAGAGTGAACCACCAAGGAAAATTTTATGATAAATTAGACACAGTCATAATTAGAAACTCTGCCTTTTACCTTTAAAAAAATGCAGCGATAATGGCAATGGACTTTCACGCATTGCTAGTGGTAATATTAAAATAGCATAGCCACTTTGTAAACCAGCTGGACAGCATAGAGAGCAATATGGAGTCCCTCGTGTCAAGCACGAGCCTGTGTCAGGCAATGACACAAGCACGAAGGGTAGCATCGCTACGAGATATCACGGAGACCAGCATCAGCTGACACCCCAGCAGTGATAACGAGCAGCAGCTGAGGAGGGTCTGCTCCTCACAATGCTGATTAAATCCCATATAAAAGGGGAGGATTTTGCAGCAAACTGTCAGACTCTTCAGATTCGACTCCTCCATGTCTGACCATTTAAAAAAGTCAGCTGCGGCCAAAGCCTTTGCCCAATTGAGCTCCTAACAGAACTGAGATCCTTCAGTGATTGAATATAATAAGCAGTAAATGCCAAGAGCTGACTTGGACCTGACTGAGACCTTATCTCAACTGTGGGCCCACAGACTGACTTTGAGTTTGGTTCATTAACTTCCTACACCCTTCTGTTATCTTGTTTGTGGCGCGTTTTGTCTTATGTTCTGCTCTGAGTGCTGCGTAAGAAGCCAAGTTCATCACATGGTGAAATGTCCTTGAGTTTGGAATCCTGAACCTGTAAGACCCTACCCCCTCGGGACAAACTGGACCCTAAAATACCAACTCCCAATACTTCACTTGCTCACTCCCATTCTGGTAAATAATTAAAGGTTGAGCAACTGAGCTCTGGAAAGACCCTAAGAATGTAACTCGATAACGAACATTGTGACTTATTTGTTTTTCAAGATTCTGTTAAGCAATCCCACCCCCTGACTAAGACCTGGCCGAGGCAAAGTCCGCAGGTGAAAGTCATGCAGTCACTCCCCCCTCGGTATCTTAGGTGTCATACTATGATTGGTCATTTTAAAAGACTAAGAACTTTAATAGGTTCCCACCAAAACTAACATCTGTGTATCTGAATAATTGGCTACAATGAAATGCTGTAAATTGTAATTGGCTAACTACAGCGGGGCTCTCTTCCGAGGACTTGCAGCTACTTGGGAGGGGCCGTTCTTTGGGGCCTTTCTTCGGCCCGCCCAACTAAAACCCATTAACCTACTCGGTTTGTGTTCGTGGATTCTCCTCTCAGTGACTCGCATTGGGGAGAAAAGGTTTAACACACCTGCTTTATAATTACATCAACCTTGTTTTTAGGAGTGAATAGAGCTAGTGTTGTGGAAAGATACCATGTGTCAGTGGCTTCATCCTGTGCTTATGACAGACAGCATCCTCGAAAGTTAAAAATTCCATTCAATGGAGCCATCTCATTCACTTCTAGGTATTTTACCCAAGAGAAATGGAAACATAGGTCCACCAAAAGACTTTTATGGGAATATTCAAGACAGGGTTTCACTATATCTCAAAACCAGAAACAGCCCAGATGTCCAACAACAGCTCAAATGTCCTTTGGGATCCTGAGAGGAGACTTCCCCACCAGCCCAGCGGGGCCTCCCCCGTCCACCCACCAATGTCCAAGTGGATAAACAGCTTATAGTACATGCATCAGTCTTATACTACTCACCAAGGAAAGGAAGGAACTACTGTTACACAGCCAAAGGGGTGACCCTCAGAAGCAGTTGTGCTAAGTGAAAGAAGCCAGGCACAAAAGGCCATATCCTGTATGGTTTTATTTATATGAAATTCCAGGGAAGACAAAGTATCATGGTGGAAATCAGATGAATGGTTGGTTGAGGCCAGGGAAGAGAAGGTAAAGGATTGACTGCAAAGGGGCAGAAGGGAACTTTCTGCTTGGGATTCTCGCTCTCCCTTTCTCTGGCCCCTCCCCCCCTCCTGCGGGTGCTGGCTCTCTTTCTCAAAATAAGTAAACTTAAGAAATTATAAAACTATATACAGTATGTAAATTTTCCCATATTTACTATATGTAAGTAATATCTCAATTGATTTTTGTTTTGTCATGCTTTATTTAATGCGAGGGCTTCTGTGACGGCTGCTAATGAAGGAAAACACAGGTGAAGGGATTCTGCTAAGGGGCTTCCCAGAAGCATTTCATTTGGAAAGGAAGGAGGGAGGCTCCCCTCTCTGCCAGGTCAGCCTCAACCCGGAGGTTTAGTGAAACCTTCTCCCCGCTAGGGGGCAGTGTTGTCGGCAGCCGGCCACCAAGGCCCGATGCAAGCCCCCAGGCGCAGGCCGGGGCGGAGGCGACTAGACCCCCGCCCCGCAGGGATCGCCGAGGTCGCGCGCCCCCGGAGCGCGCGGGCTGGAGGCGCCCTGCCCCGCTCGGCCAGGAGAGGTGGAGCCCGCCCCGCGCCCTCCGCCCAGCCCCCCTGCGGCGGAGCGTCCGGCTTGCCCTCCGGCACCCACACCCGCACGCGCTGCTCGGCCGCCTCCGAGGGCCTGGCGTCGGAGGAAGGAGCCCGGGCTCCCGGGCACACGATGACCCCCTCCAGGCCTGGCTGTCGGGCAGCGCGGGGCCAGCCCCGCGGCCCCGACTCGCGGAACGCAGACGCGGGAAGCGGCGGCCCCCGCGGGAAGGCTTCCTGGGCGGAATGCGCCCCAGCTGGCGGCTGTCAAGACCGAGCCGCGTCCCGGGTGAACCCGACCCTGCGTCTCGGGCGCCGCTTCTACGTCAAGGCCAGCAGAAAGACGCCGCGGCGCCTCTTTCCTCCCGGACCTTCTTCCTCTCCAAGCGGGTCATCCTAGCCTTGGCAGATCCCCATCCTCGCAGAACTCAGAAATTGTCATTTTAAAGGACAAAAAGAAGTCTGTCCTAGAGATGTTTTGTTTAAACTGTCCCTCGTGGGCTGAAAAAGCGGCTCCCCAGGCGTGGCGGGCCAAGCAGGGGGCCACTAGGAGAACGAGCTGGAATGCGGGGAGGGGGAGAGCTCCATCACTGCCCGGAGTGCCAAGGCCCAAGGGACACCGGGACCCTCCGTAATCACCCTCCCCCCGTGGCCACAGCTCACCACGGGACCTCAGGGGACGCACTTGGGCTGCCCCGCCCGCCGGCGCCCTCGCCTCCAACCCTCTCCGCCCCGCCTGGCGCACTGCGTGGTTTGCTTAGTTTCCCGGACCTGGCAGAGCGGCGGCTGCTGAGGACACACCGCACCCGTCCCGCGCCCTCTGGTCGGGGAGGCCCCGGGCCTACCCCCAGTGCCGGCCTCCGGGTGGGCGGACGCCGCCAGTGCCGCAGGTGCAGCCCAGAGACAGCGCGCCGGTGAGTCGGCCGAGCAGCTCCAGAAGTGTTAATGGGGGTCAGGGAGGGAGGAAGGCAAGGCAGGGAGGACGGACAGTTGCTTCCATTCCTACTTTTGCTAGCTGTCCAGAGACCAGCAGATGCTAGAGACTGGTGAGTCAGGCAGGGGCGCCCACCTTAACGCAGTTTTCCCCAAACCCGGGTCCCCGGGCTCTGAGCACCGGCAGTGCCCCAACCCTAGAGGAGACAGGCTTTCCCTGACGCCTTCTTGGGAAGAGGAGGGGGAGGAGAGGCTGTGAATATTCTTAAGAGCGCTGGCTTTGGACCTAGACAGAGGCCTAGGCTTGGATCGTCTCCTGGAACCGGCTGATGTTCTTGGGTGGTTCTGAAACTTGACTGAGCTTCACTTTCCTCATCTATAAAATGGGACTATAATGCTACCTCCCGGGGTCCCTGAAAAGACGAACCCAAAAAAGCAAAGTGCTGAGTACTAAGTCTGTGAAGCACAGATAGATCTGCATTAATTCAGTGGAGAAGAATCTCCACAAGGTCAGGTCGTCTGCCCTTTCACAGAGTGAGAGGATGGGCTCCTTGGCCAGATGTCTCACAAGGAAGCACGAACAAGGGCAAAAGCCTGCCGTCCAGGATGCTACAGGCAAGGCTGTGGCAAGGGTGAGCACCTGCTGCTCTGGATGACGGCTGTCTGGACCTTTGGAGTCTGGGGGGTGAGCATACATTATGGCAAAGACACTTGCCACTTTTCTTGAGGACGTCTCTCACTGTTACTTCTAAATGTCATTCTTCACTTCAGACTCTTTTGCCTCATAAAACTGGGAACGACTGTCAGAATTATTAACACCTAGAAAGTCCCCACTACAGAGAAGAGTTCCCATTTTGCAGATGGGAAGCGTGAGGTCGTGGATGGTTGATGATATGTGCCAGTTAATGGAGATACCTGACTCTCTTCCACTCTCCCTTATGTGTGTGAAATGCTGTGCGTCACGTTCTCTGTTAATCAAAGGATAAACACTGGCGGGCATGCTTGGCCAACAGAGGGAAGGTGGAAGCCAGAGCCAGACATTCCAGTGCTTCCAGGGTGGGGCTCCCGGAAGGGTTTACTGTGACCATCAGTGTTGATATGAGGATGAAATCAACACCAAACAGGCAAATCGATTCAGGAGAGCCACTGTCACCCTCTGCCTCTGGGATGGACCTCGGAGTTTGGAACAGGGTCTTGGTCTTGAGGGATATGGTGTTTGTACATCATATCTGAAGATGCCTTTGGCTGCTTGGCAGGGGCCTCTTTCTCTAACACTCCTGGTCCTGCAGTCTTTAAAACCTTTTCCCTATGCCGGGTCCGCAGAAAGGGCCGAACCTTGGGACCACCCCTCTTCCTTCCTTATCAGGAAGAAGTTTAAGTTTGAAGGTAGGAACATTCCTTGCAACAAGCCACCACACAGTGACTGCCATTCTGGATCATACTTGTTCACATCTGTATCCCCAGAGGCGACACTGTGCTGTGCACACAGTGTACCCCGTGGGTGCCTGAGAGAGGTGTGGCACCAAGCGCCAGCTGGCCGTCTGACTCAGCGAGACAGACGAGAAAGACAAGTATCTCCACACGCCCTCCACTGGCTGGCAGGCGGGCTGGCGGGGCGGCAGCTGGCTCCCTTGGCCCCACTGATGTGATCTCTTCCCCAGCTTCCCCCGCACCCAGCGCAGTGGTTTCTGCTTCACTACACCCCTGCTGCCGAGATGGTCTCTCCCTGCTGCCTGCCTTCCCACCCGCCCCACAAGCCCACTTAGGACTTTGCCTGTCAGTGGTTATCAGCACCCACTCCCCCGCCCCACAGTCAAAACTCCGTGGCCCTGGGCATTGTCCTTTTATTCTAGAACCTGCCTCTCCATTGCCCTCCTGGAGACGGTCACCCCACCCCCACCCACTCACACTGCTGTCCTGGAGAGGGCCACCCAGCAAGACAGGTAGGATTTGAACCTCCACAGGGGCAGCTTACTGCGCTCATGTGCACACTCGAGCCACCTCCTATCCTGATTGTGTTTAGGTGGCTGGTGGCCACACCCGTCCCCTAGAACGCCTGGTCACAGGGACCAGCCCTCCTGCCTAGCCTCTGCCTGGGGATCCGCAGGGGAGTGGCACTCAGATCTTTCTGAGAACTTCCCGCACTTGTTAAGTTTAAGGCCCTGTTATGTTGTCCCCTTCTCTGGGGAATCTCCAACTCTGCCCTTGACCCTGTCACCACAGTAGGCCCATTAGGTGGCTTTGAGGGGCTGAGATAGAATGGATCTCAGACCTGGGGGATCTCAGCCTGGCAAGGCAGAGAAGCAATCAGATAGTGCCAGGGGACAGTGTGCCACGAAGCACAGGGTTCTGGGCAAATGAGGTTGGGGAGGGCTTCAAGGGGGTCCCGGCAGTTGAAGCAAAATGAAAAACGAAAGAAACCACTACCATGTTTGTTTATTCATGTTGTCTTCACAGCAGCTCTGAGGGAGATACTATTGTTAACTTCATTTTACAGACTGATTGCCCTTTTTCCATGAGCAAGTGACAGCAAGGATTTGAAAGAGGCCAAAGAGGGTCTTAACCTTCATATTATAAGCAAAGACGCTGGAGTGAGAAACGATGCAGGACAAAAGAAAGGACTACAGAAAAACTTAATGTTTCTGGAGCACCAGGTTCCGTCCAGAGGTGAGTGGGGACAGTGGGGACTGGAGAGCCTTGAAAGCCACAGTCAGGATGTGGACTTGGTCCTGAGGGTGGTGAGGGATCCCCACCCAGATGTGCCGCTACTCCAGAGCTTGCTTCGCGGTATTTTCCTCATTCTATACGCACGGAAAAGGATTCCTTTTATATGACACATCGGGGTAAAATGGGGAAGGGTTGAGTGCACCTAGAGGCAACCAATGCGAGGGTTCCAGCCACCCGAAGTCCCCGCTCAGCCACCCCGAGGGCTGAGGAGTCTCAGCATGTACCCCAGTCACAGCGGACCAGACTCGGGGACAGGAGACGATGAAGAAGTGACTAGGGGGCACCTGGCTGCCTCACTTGGTAGAGCATGCCACTTCTTATTGTGAGGTCATGAGTGCAGTGAGTTTGAGCCCCATATTGGGTGTAGAGGTTGCTTAGAAAATCAAATCTTTACAGAAAGAGCAGTTATTGGAAAGCAAAGTTAGTATCACTTAGTGAAGGGGTGAAGAAGGAAGACGACCCCTGGACTTCTGGACTGAATAACTGGACAGACGGTCATTCCCTCACTGCTGCAGGGAATGTGGGGGCAGGGCCGGGTAATGGGAAAGTGACGGGAAGCTGGCTGCCCCGGGTTCGAGGTGGGTGCAGAATGCCAACGGGGAGTGGCTCAGGGCTCTGGAGTCCAGCGGACTGGGTCCGACCCCTGCATGCAACCTACTAGTTCTGTTACCTTGGGCAAAAAACTGGATTAACTCCTGTTAATTCATCTATAAGGTAGGAATCGTAATAGGATTTTAGAGTTGTTAGTAAATGAGAATAAAATGAGATCATGTACAGTACCTGGAACATAAGAAGTATCTAAAACTGGCAACACTATTTTTTAAAATTTGCTTATTTATTTATTTAGAGAGAGAGAGAGAGAAGGGTATGTGCACATGAATGGGGGAGGGGCAGATAGGGAGGGAGACGGGGGCCCCAAGAAGCCGAAGAAGGCCCCACACCGCCAGCCAAGACCCCGATGCAGGGCTCAAACCCGTGAACTGTAAGATCATGACCTGAGCTGTAGTCAAGAGTCAGACACTTAACGGACTGAGCCACCCAGATGTCCAGGCAATACTATTACTGTTGTTATCAATAAATCTGAAGTTCAGAGAAGAAGCAATTTCAGAAGTCATCAAATGGAAATTGAAACCATGGGGATAACTGAGATAACCCAAAAAAAGTGTAGATGCTGAGGAGGGTGAAGTTGAAGACCAGGAGCACTGACATTTCAGAGGTGGACAGAGGAAGCGGTGCCTATAAACAAATGGTCCAGAAAACAGAAGAAAGCCACCAGAGCCTGGAGTCTTGGAAGCCACACGTAGCAGCCACACACAGTTGATCCTCTGTCTTACTTCCTCCTTCCTAACAGAACCTGATGTTGTGGGGGAAGCACCATCTGGATCGTGTGCCTCAGAGGGGGCGGCCCAGAGCCCACGCTCGCACCAGGAAGTCAGTCCTCACTCGTAATCCCGTTGTGCTTGCCACTGATTGGCTTATGAAGGTTTACTTGACCCCTTTCTGGCCAATGGGACTTGATGGAAAGTCTTTTGAGGGACTTCTGGAGAAGATTTCTTTGATTTAAAAAGAAAAGATGCCCTTGAAAATCAAAACCACAATGAGATACCATTTCACACTCACAGGACGACTAGAATCAAAAAGCCTGATAACACCAAGTGTTGGTCCAGATGCGGAAAATTCAGAACCCTTATGCAACGCTGGTGAGAATGTAAAAAGGAACAGCCACATGGAAAACAATCTTGCAGTTCCTCAAACAATTAAACATAGAGTTACCGTATGACCCAGACGATTCTATTCCTAGGTACATACCAAGGAAAATGAAAAAAAATTATGTCCCACAGAACCTTATCCACAAATATTTATAGCAGTGTTATTCAGAGTTGCCAAAATATGGAAACAACACAAATGCTCATTAGCAGATCAATGGATCCCCAAAATCTGATACATCCATACAGTGGAATAGTATTTGGCCGTCTAAGGAGTAAGTACTGACACAGGCTTTAACATGAATGAACTTTGAAAATACTATTTTAAGTGAGAGAAACCAGTGCAAAAGGCCACATACTGTATGACTCTATTCATACGGAAGTCCAGAAGAGGGGAATCTATAGAGAGAAAGTAGATTAGTGGCTGCTTAGTTATGAGGATGTGGCAGGGAGATGATAAGGAAAAGGTATGTGTTTTCTTCTGGAGGTGATCAAATGTTCTAGAATTGACAGGCGTGTCTGGGGCGCTTGGTTGGTTGAGTGTCCAACTCTTGATCTCCATTCAGGTCATGATCTCACAGTTTGTGGGATTGAGCCCCATGTCGGGGTCTGTGCTGATAGCGAGGATTCTCTCTGTCTCTTTCTGCCCCTCTCCTGCTCTCTCTCGTTCTCTCAAAATAAATAAACATTAAAAAAAATAAAATTGATAGGAGTGATGGTCACACATATGACTGAATATACTACAAGCTATTGAATGGTACATTTTAAATGAGTTGTATATTAATTATAACTCAATAAAACTGTTGAAAAAGGAAGCGACACAAACAGTGATCCACAAAGAGTACAGAATCTTCTCAGTGTGTCGCGTCTGCGTGGAATCACTGGCACTAATTGTCTGCCACTAGCATGAGGATGATGGCCACGCGGAGAGAGAGACAGAAATCACAAGGATCGCTGGGAGATGGCGGGAGCCCAGCGGGGCCCCCCCCCCCCCCCCCGCTCCAGGGATCTTGTCATGTGACGTGATGAATTGTTTAAGCCTATTTGAGTCAGAGTTTTCGTTATCAATATTATTTGCAAACAACGAACTTTGATCACGAAGGGGTTTAGTATAGAAAGTAGCTACTTCTGAAAACTTGGGAGGTGTTGGAAGGTCAGGGTCTGGCTGAACCTCCAGAGGGAATTCCTAGAACGCTGCGAAACTGACCCACTGTAGGAGGCACTGCCTCTATGGCCCCATCAGGAGAGCGGGACACAGAGAGAGACCCACAGAGAGAGTGCGGGAACACTGGAAGTATTGATTCAAGAACACGGTGCCCTGTTTGTGATGCCAGTGTCAGAGGGCCGTAGCCAAACCTCCACGGCTGCCTGCCAGCACCCAGGAAGCTGGCAGATTGACATGGAATACTACCTCAGAGAATTTAGCCCTCACCTTGACCTTACTTGCCAGAGGAAGACAGCAGGAGGATGGCCTTCACTCGGCTTCCACTTCCCAGATATCTCCCATCTAATGACTTCTTTGCTCCATATTCCTGCTTGCATCTTGGATTTTTTTTCAGTTTATTTTATTTTGAGAGAGAGAGAACAAGCATGAGGGAGGGGCAAAAAGAGAGAGGGAGAGAGAGAATCACAAGCAGGCTCTGTGCAGTGCAGAGCCCAATGCGGGACTCAAACACACGAACCACAAGATCATGACCTGAGCTAAAGCTGGACACTAACCAACTGAGCCACTCATGTCCACCCCCTCATCTCGGATCTTCTATCTAGAATCATTTTTCCTTCTGCCTGATATATATATATATATATATATATGTGTATATATATATATATATGTATATATATGTGTATATATATATATATATATATATATATATATGTATCCTAGAATTTCCTGAGGGTCTGCTTGTTAAGATCTTTCGGTCTTTTTTTTTTTAAACGTTTTATTTATTTTTGATACAGAGAGAGACAGAGCATGAGAGGGGGAGGGACAGAGAGAGAAGGAGACACAGAACCAGAAGCAGGCTCCAGGCTCTGAGCTAGCTGTCAGTAGAGAGCATGTTGTGGGGCTCAAACCCGTGAACGTGAGATCTGACCTGAGCTGAAGTCAGAGGCTTAACTGACTGAGCCACCCAGGCGCCCACAGT
>PJEM01019788.1:0-15023 GCA_004023845.1 Helogale parvula
CGAGGAGCGGGCGCGGGGGCGGAATGGCGTTTCAAGGATCCTTCGTGGGAAGTGTTTTCCTCCAGAGCCATACATCATTGTCAACCGAGGAGATTAAACTTATTGTTTCTTTCTGAGCCCGGAACTCAAGGTGAGTGGAAATGTCTAGAAATGCAAAGCGGGCGGCAGACGGAGCGCGCCTCCGAAGGGTACGGACACGCGTCGGGGTTCCGTCCTCCGTTTTTTTTTCCTTCCCGTTTTCCATTTTAAGGGATTTGGGGACAAGACTTCAGGAACGACGACGTCAAAGAACACGGGCTCGGGGACATGTGGTGACACTGTGGGTGTGGTTTCCGGGCTGGTATCGCACGTTCCTTGGGTGACAACTCAGCGCCGGCTGCGGGGTGAGGGCGGGGCGCAGAATCCGCACCGCCGTTTATGTAGAAGGAACGAGAATAATCGAGGGCCCCTCTCCTGCAGGGGTGGGTGGGTAGGGGGAGCGCACGGCTCACGGGGACGGAGCAGCGGGTGCGGAGAGCATCGGCCTGCAGACGCCCCAACACCTTCTGACGCAACCCGACGCCGGGGTCCACACGGAACGAGATCCGGAGTCCGTCCGTGTTCCTCGTCCGTGGCGTTCACGCGGGGGAGCGTCACACTGCGTCTCCGGCACCGCGTGAGGAGGGGCGCACGCACGTGTGCACGCATGCAGGTGGACGGCCAGCAAGCGTGGGTGTTTCGTCCACACGCGCAGGTGCTCACCGGCACACGCACAGGGCACGGGGCGCGGCGTTTCACGTCCACGCGTGAACCCTGGCATGCCTCTCCGGACACGTGGGTGCGTGGTGCCCAGGTTCACTTTTCCCGGGGGGCCGTGTGACCTCCACGTGCCCGGAGCGCCCTCCCCAAGCGACCTCTCCTTCCTTCCGTGCGGAATCACAGGGTTTCCCTCTGGCCTCTGGTGGCCACATGCTCCCAGCCTCTGCGCCCCTCGATCCCGGGGAGGGGGTCTCCTCCCTCCATCCCAGGGAGGGGGTCTCCATGGAGACGCTCAGAGCTGGAGAAACGCACCATGAGGTTGACAAAGGTCTGGAGGGGTCCCGGCTGCCTGTGGGCGTCCCTGGTCACCGGCCGCTGCAGGGCGCAAGCACGACACAGCAGGAAACACGTGCGGGGCAGAGTCTTGGGGACCGGGTCCTTGTCCCGTCGCTGGGGTCCCCAGGGGGAGGCAGGAAACGCACGCCCATTCTGAGGCACGCCTCACCGTCCTCACAGCACCAGCGTTGGGGCAGCTGCACGATCTTGGCACACCAGACGCACGAGCATCTATCCAACCGGGCTCTGTTTTGGGGGGAATTCAGATCACTTCATGCGCACCCCAGCGCGCAGTCTTGACTTTCCGGCGCACACGCAGACGTGAGGTGGGCGCACATGCCATGCGGCAGCTTCAGGTGGGTTTCCAGAAAGACTGATTTGTAGCTAATTTGTAGTTCGAGGTGCAGTCCGGAGCTGAAATGTATTTGTAAGAAAACGTGATGAACTCTGCAGATGCAACAGTTCCAAACAGCACCTGCGGCTTTGCTTTGCACGGTTTGAGTTTTGCTGACAAACATTTATCTTTTCCGTGCTTTTTGGTCGTCTGTGATTTTCCTCTGCAGACGGTGAGGATGCTTTGGTGATTGCTTTAGGGTGTGTTTGGGCTGCGAGAGTATCAGGCCTCAGGACCAGGAGCTCTGGGTTTGAATCTGAAACCTCAGCTCAGTCACTTTGTGACTCTTTAGTGTAACTGATTCCTTTAGTTCCATTTCCCAATCGGTAGCAAATCAGCTAATGCTTTTGTGATATTTAAACTCGGTTTCATGTGTAAAATGCAGAGCATAAAAAATGTCAAGGGTCAGAAAGCATTCGATAAGGAGTTGTCATTCTTATTGATTTGTAAGAGCTTTTTATATATTAAGGACACAACCCCTGAATCGTTGATCTGCATTACAAATATTTTCCAGATTATTTGATGCTATTTAATACAGTTTTAAATTTTTGAGCATGAAGAGTTTTCAATTTGCACCAAATCAATCATTATCCCAGAATAATTTTTTCTACTTTTTGTATTTTCAGAAAGTCCTCCATAGAGACCGTGAAGATAAACATTTTATTCTATATTTTCCGAGTTAATTTTTATCCTGAACACTTTAATATGCCTGGGATTAATTGCGGTTTGATCTGAGGTGACATCCTGACTTTTTCTCCCCAAGCAGTAATTCCGCAAAGCTACGTGTCAAATAATGTTTTTTCCCCTCTGTTTCTCTGTTGGTTTTTAATAATGTATCTATCAACTGTGGAGTGTGCATAGATACTTAGGCCTATTTTTTAAAGGCCTTTCCGGTTCCCACATCTGCTAATTCTTACTGTCATTCCATACCGTCTTAATTACGAGAGCCTTAAAATAAAATATGTTTCGCTCTTTGAATGGGTAACTCTTTCAACATTGATCTGAGTTAACAAAAAAAAATGACTGCTTAGCCTTTGTTACAAACTTATTTTCCAGATGAACTTCAGATTTATTTTGCCAAAGTTAAAACAAATGTGTCTGGATGTAATTGGAACCACATTGACCTGAAACACTAATTAGTAAGGACCTGATGTCTTCATACTATTTTGAGTCTGTTTTCAGGGGAAACAAGGTGTCTGTGTATTTCTGTTGTCTTTTTTGGGGGGTGTCTCTGTTTACCATTCCATTTCCCCCCTTCATATGGGCTCCACACCCACGCTGTTGAGTGTGTTTGTACGCACTTTATATTTCTGGTGCAGCTGTGCCCAGGGTTCTGTCCTCCGGCGTGTCCTGGCGAGTCCCTGGTGCTACGGAAAAGGCTGTTGACATTGGGATATTTGGTTTGTGTCAGATTCTCCTGCCAGATTTGCTTATGGTTCTAAACACTTTTGTGATTCGTTCTCTTGGGGTTTCCTTGCACGTCCGTCATTACCATCTGGAAGGGATGTGTTTTCACCCTCCTGATACGTTCCCAGAGCGGACCCCCGTCCCCTGCCGCGTCGTGTGGACGGCCTGCGTCAGGCCGCCGCCGCTTGGGGACGTGGTGGGATCTCTTCCTGTCGGATCTGACAAATGACGTGGATGATCGATACAGGGGACAAAGGTGAGACTCTACAAAGACCTTGTGTGTTTGTAAGAGAACGTGTCTCAGCTGGAAGGCAGCCCCGCTGATTACTGTTCGTGTCTGCGTGCGACTCGGAGCGCGTCCCTTGGTGCCCTGCTCTGGGCCGTGAACCTGGCACCGAGGTGATGGCTCCTGGGCTGTATTTATACCTGCCAGCGCCGGAGGGGGCACCCAGGTCCCGGGTCCCTGCAGGGCAGCTCAGTTCTGCTAAACCAGGTGCGGAGGTGGCTGTGCCTCTGGTCGTCACCCACCTGGGGCATGTCTGGATGACGAAGACCCTGGTCACCACATGAATGCACCTGCAGCATCTCCAGATGATGGAGACTCTGGTCGTCACGGGAACCCACCTGGGGCATCTCTGGATGACAGTGATAGTGGGTCACGGTGATGCTCCTGAGTTCATGTTGGCAGAGTCCCTTCTGTTCAGGAACGCTGCCCATCCTGACCTCCGGAGAACCACAACAGGATGCCTCCCCGTGTGGGGCCAGCCCGGCACCACCTCCCGCCCCGGCCCATGTAGACACGCACCCTAAGAACATCTGTGACCTCAGCCTGGTTTGGGGTTCCTTTGCGGGGACTCTGTTGCATTGTTCCACAGTGACTGACTGAAGCCTCTGCGTCTCGTCCTTCCTGCCCGACTCTCGGCAATTTGCATGGATTTGTCCGCGGGTCCTGTTGGCTCCTGTTTCCCATTTTCATTTATCAGGGGAGGTGGGATTTGTCAGGGGGCTGTCAGCATCATTTCCGGTGTAGCGGACGCACGCTCCGGGCTGGGCTGGGAGGGCGGCAGGACTGGGGCCGTGGTGGAGCCCGGGGGTGGATCACAGGGGTCTGGCTCTGAGGGTGGGGGGGGGGGGGGGGGGGGGGGGGGGGGGGGGGGGAGGCAGAGGAGGCAGCGGGAGACTGCCTGTCTGTGCAGCCCCTGCATTCCTGGCCTTCCGGATCGTGTGTGCAGCCCTGACCCAGGGCTTCTGGGGGTCGTCCGCGAGTGCGCACGTCCCTGCTGCAGCCCTCTCTCCCCTGCAGGTCCCTCCTGGAGCTCCTTTGTCCCTGCACATCCCTGCAGGACCCGTCTGTGCCCTGCAGGTCCCTGCTGCAGCCCTCTGTCCCTGCATGGCCTTGCTGGAGTCCTCTGTCCCCTGCAGCTCCCTGCTGGAGCCCTCTGTCCCCTGCATGTCCCTGCTGCAGCCCTCTGTCCCTGCATGGCCTTGCTGGAGCCCTCTGTCCCCTGCAGCTCCCTCCTGGAGCCCTCTGTCCCCTGCATGTCCCTGCTGCAGCCCTCTGTCCCTGTAGGACCCCTCTGTTCCCTGCACATCCCCGTGGCAGCCCTCTGTCCCCTGCATGTCTCTGCTGGAGCTCCTTTGTCCCTGCACATCCCTGCAGGACCCCTCTGTCCCCTGCACGTTCCTGCTCCAGCTCCTCTGTCTCCTGCAGGTGCAGCCGGGTTACCCGCCCGGGGCTGCTGCTCCCCGTGTTTGCAGGTGTTTCCCGGGCCCCTGGTTCCATCCCAGGTCCGCGTGAGGATGTCGGCTGGCTCTGAGGCGCTCCCTCCTCCAGGGAGTCCTCCTGGTGAGGTTGGGTGCGGCGTTCCCAGGACAGAGCTGTTGGCTCCCCGTTCCAGGGAGGCCCCTGTGCTGAGTACCCCGCGGACGCTCTCAGACGCCGTGAATCCAAGTGACGGAGAAGCACACGCGTCGGTCTGAAGGTCGGCGGTTCCCGAATTCACGTGTGGAATCCGGACCCCAGGGGCGTGGCGTGGAGGCGGGGCCGGGGAGGGGGTCCGCTCAGACGGCGGAGACCCCGGGACGCAATTTGGGTCCGTGTGAAGGACACCCCAGAGGTGCGCACGCTCGTGGGTTTGCAGGATCGCGCGCGCACGCTCGCGGGCTCACCGGGGACCTGCCCGTCGGCGGGGCACTGAACCCGGACCAACACATCGTGACACAGACGTGTTTTCATGTGAGTTTTGTGCAGCGCATTGCGGACAGGACATCAGCGAGGAGGACACGGTGTGGATTCCCTGCGTGGGGAACATGCTGGATTGTTCTTTTCCAGGGACGGCTGTGGGTGGGGGGGGTAAGACCCCGGCGCGGGGCCACCTCTGTGCCCTCGAGCGTCCATCCCTCCCCCGCGGACCCCGAAATCTGCACGGGAGACTCTGGGCATCTGGATCCCCTGATTCACGTGGGGTCAGCCAGGCCCCCCACCTGCGAGGTGCAAACTCCCCAGAAGTGGACACGGTGGGGGGGGGGGAAGGAGGGCAGGAAGGGGAGCAGAGGGGAGGGGAGGGGCCAGGGGAGGGCGGGGCCTCGTGCCTTTGCGTAGAAACACGCCCCTTCATCGGGTTTTCAACGGCCGAGGGGCCCTGGCGTCGGAATGCCTCCGGATTCCATGCAGGCCCCGCCCCCAGCCCCGCCCCGCCCCCCAGCCCCGCCCCCGCAGCACGTGGCACTCACGTAGACGCGGACTCCTTCTGCCCGGATCTCCGGACTCCCAGGGCGGGCGCGGGGAAACCGAGGAAAGGCCGTGAACCCGTTCTCCTTGGGCCCAGACGGTGCCCGGGGCATCTCGAACTGGTTTATTTTTTTAAGTTTATTTATGTATTTAAACACAGAGAGCAAGAGAGACAGAGCACAAGCAGGGGAGGGGCAGAGAGAAAAGGAGAGAGAGAGACTCGGAAGCAGCTCCAGGCTCCGAGCTGTCAGCACACAGCCCGACGCGGGGCTCGGACCCACGAGCAGAGAGATGGTGGACGGACCCCCAGGCGCTTTTCTTGCACAAGTGGCCAGTTGGCTGCGCGGAGAACCCAAAGCCCGGCTTCCCCACGGGGTCTGGAGGAGACTTAGCCGCGGGCCGGGGCTACTGTCGAGGACCCCGGGCTGCTGGGGGTGGTGCTGGGGCACATGGGGTCCCCGGAGCCCTTCTGCGGTGCAGCCTGCCCTGCCCGGGCACCAGGCCTGCGACCCTGGGCGCAGAGAAATCCCTCCCGGGAGCACTGCGCACCCAGCACCCAGCGCAGAGAAATCCCTCCCTGGGAGCATTGCGCACCCAGCACCCAGCACAGAGAAATCCCTCCCGGGAGCACTGCGCACCCAGCACCCAGCGCAGAGAAATCCCTCCCGGGGAGCACTGCGCACGCAGCACCCAGCACCCAGGGCAGAGAAATCCCTCCTGGGGAGCACTGCGCACCCAGCACCCAGTGTCACGGAATCCCTCTCAGGGAGCATGGCACACCCAGCACCCAGCACAGAGAAATCTCTCCTGGGGAGCACTGCGCACCCAGCACCCAGCGCAGAGAAATCCCTCCTGGGGAGCACTGCGCACCCAGCATCCAGCACCCAGCGCAGAGAAATCCCCCCTGGGGAGCACTGTGCATCCAGCACCCAGCACAGAGAAATCCCCCCTGGGGAGCACTGTGCACCCAGCACCCAGCGCAGAGAAATCCCTCCTGGGGAGCACTGCGCACCCAGCACCCAGCACCCAGCGCAGAGAAATCCCCCCTGGGGAGCACTGCGCACCCAGCACCCAGCGCAGAGAAATGCCCCCCGGGGAGCACTGTGCATCCAGCACCCAGCGCAGAGAAATCCGTCCTGGGGAGCACTGCGCACCCAGCACCCAGCGCAGAGAAATCTCTCCCGGGGAGCACTGCGCATCCAGCACCCAGTGCAGAGAAATCCCCCCGGGGAGCACTGCGCACACGGCACCCAGCAGAGAAATCCCCCCTGGGGAGCACTGTGCGCCCAGCACCCAGGGCAGAGAAATCCCTCCGGGGAGCACTGCGCACAAGGCACGCTGGGGGACGCCTCCGGAGGGGCCGCGTTTGGCTGAGCACCTGCGCCAGGGACGAGGGAGTCGCAGGGCCGAGCAGACGTGCCTCCCAGGGCTGCAGGGAAAGCGCACCGAGCTGGCGGTTCATGTAGTTAGAGATCATCGAGACACTGTCACGTGCTCCTGACGCGCGACGGCGGGGGGAGGGGCGGGGGGAGGGGCGTTCGGCGCCGGGAGCGGGAGGAGGGGCGCCGGGTGTCAGCGGGGGAAGCGGATGGAAGAGGAAGATGACGGGGGTGGGGGGGGAACGGTGTGACCTCTGCGGGCATGCGCACACCTGCACACACCCGTGGTCACACACACACCTATGGTGTCAAACACTGCTGTGGTCACACACACACACCCATGGTCACACAGACACCTTCACACACCCGTGGTCACACACACACATCTGCACACACCTGTAGTCACACACCTGCACACACCCATGGTCACACACACACACCCCTATGGTGTCACACATCCCCGTGGTCACACACACACTTGCACAAACCCGTGGTCATACACCTGCACAGACTCATGGTCACACACACCTGCACACACCCACCTATGGTTCCACACACACTTGCAAACACCCGTGGTCACACACACACACGTATGCTGACACACACACCGGCACACACCCATGGTCACACACACGCACACACCTATGGGTTATACACATGTGCACAATCCCAAGAATGCACTCACCCACACTGCACTCAGGCACACGGGCGTGTACACACGGGCACGCACATGCATCTGCACACGCAGGAACACAAATCTGCGTGCGCACGGACGTGTGTGTGTACACACGTGCATACATACGCACACAGACACACAGATGCACATGGACACGCACAGATGCACAAAGTCGCTCACACACACACACACACACACACACACACACACACGTGCTGGCCACGCCCAGGACCCAGAGGGGACCCTCTGTGGGGCTCACACAACCCTCTGGGGCGTGTGACAAGCTTGCCCCGTGGCTGGGTGACATTGGGAGTGACAGGGGACAAGCCACACTGAACCCTCAGCGGTCTTCTCTGCGGAAACCAAGACAAAGCAAAACGTGAAAACGAGTCTGCGTGTTTGTGTGAGGCTGGGGGGGGGGGTGTCCGCGGCCACGTGTCGAGAATGTGCGGCCAGACCGACGGCGCGTGGATCCCCTCGGACGTGTCCCGGCTGCGGACTCGGGGCCGACCCCCAAAATCCAGTTCCGTCCATCACAGCCGTGCTCCTGGGACGACAGCACCGTTCTAGAAAATTCCATGGGGAGAGGCACCGGTGCAGTCCCACACCGAGTCTTGTAATGTTCACCCAACGATTTTAGGGCTCTGTGGGTCCCAAATCCGCGGAGCTGTGACAGCCTCCAAACAGCGGCCCCGCCCCCACGAAGCACCGGCCCCGCCCACACGAAACGCCGGCCCCGCCCCCACGAAACACCGGCCCCGCCCACACGACGGCCTGGCGGTGGGCGGCGGGCTGTGACGGGCTCAGAGCGCCATCCACGGCCCTCCCCCGGCTTGCGGACCACTGGACTTGGCCTTTCGCTGTTTGGAAACAAGCCTGGTGTCTGGAACGTTCGGCAAAGTCCATGTCGCACCGAATCACCCCATTCGCTCATCACGAGCCGTAATTAAGCAGAAATTACTGTCACAGGCAGACGTGCAATTAAGATTCAGGCTGCTCCGGGGGACGCAAGGCCCCCCTCCTCCAACGCCACCCCCCTGCCTGTGGTTTCCTTCCCCAGCATCTTCCAAATCCTCTGATAGAAAGTTTGGGCTTTTCCGAGGCAGGGCGTCTGATAATCAGCCATCTGGCTCGCTTAAACATGAGAGATTAAAATCATATACAGTAAGAAGGCTGCCCATTCACTTGCTAATGTCCTCAACCACCGCTCCGGGGACCGAGACGTGTCTGCACGGACGGGGTAATTAAGAGACCCTGTCCCAGTCCTGGGACGGGCACAGGGCACAGAAGCCCGGCAGGTGCACTGAGCAAAACCCATGTTCAAGGAGGAGCAGGGCTGATGCGCACTTTTCTGGCGTAGACTCTGTGTGTGCCGTGAGATACGGTGCCCGGCCATGGCCCGCCGGCCGGCCGGACACAAAGTCAGCGCCCTCGCTGGGGCTGTCTCCTGAGCCGAGCGGGGAAAGTTCTCCACGTGGACAGTGGGGGTCCTTGAAAGGTTGTCCATAGGGCCACGGCGAGCGGATAAACGCCTGTTTTCCTTCCAAGGTGAAGGGCTCCGTCCCTCTTCCCTCGCGACGGCAGGGACCGCGGGCGCTGGCTTCCGAGCGTCTGGCTGGGCGCCGGGCTGG
This sequence comes from Helogale parvula, assembly GCA_004023845.1. Taxonomy (NCBI): domain Eukaryota; kingdom Metazoa; phylum Chordata; class Mammalia; order Carnivora; family Herpestidae; genus Helogale; species Helogale parvula. The sequence continues at coordinate 9,293 of PJEM01019788.1, forward strand.
CTTATTATTGTTAGCGAGATAATAAATACTCCGTCCGCTCGGAGGGCCTCCCGGAGGCCGCACACACTCTCTCATTGTTGGCCTGGCCCGTGTGGCTCAGCCCGCGGAGAGGCAGAGGCTCGGATGGCGGGCAGGGCAGGACCCCCGGGTCCCAGGGCCGCGCGTGCAAACCGCAGCCCGCACGGCTCCTTGGGTGGTGCGGAACCTCTCCGGGAGAAGGTAATCAGGTCGGTCAACAGGTGCAGCTCCCTGAACCTGATCATGTTTATTATCTGTGTCCACAGAGGACCCCTGGCCCCGCCGTCTCTACAGTGTCGTTATGCTGTTCCCCGTCCGTGTGAATCCAGTCGAGATCCAAGTTTCTCCGTTAGTTATGGATCCTGTGCCTCCCAGGGCCGCGTTCTCGCATATCCACACCATGCAGATAAGACCTTCACGTGGGGACCGCGGTTGAATCCTGAGGCTAGCGGGCGGCTGGGCCACACTGGGGCCCTCAGCTCACGGGAAAGTTTCTGGAAAGGATTGCTGATTTGCTGTATGGTTTTCAAACGGTCATGTGTCCCCCTCCCCCTGCTCCCGGGGTGATGCGTCAGGGTTTAAATGAGCACCTACGGAGTTTGCTTCTTTATAAATAAAGTTTTATCGGCACAAGGCAAACCTCATTGCATTCCGGATTGTCTCACCATCGTTGGTTTTATTTCATTTTTTAATTTTTGTTTAAATTTTTTAGTTATTTTATTTATTTTTGAGAGAGAGAGAGACAGCGTCAGCAGGGGAGGGGCAGAGAACGAGACAGAGAATCTGAAGCAACTCCACGCTCTGCTTTCAGCTCAGAGCGTGACGCGGGGCTCGAACACACAAACAGTGAGATCATGACCTGAGCGCAAGTCGGACGCTTAACTGACTGAGCCAGCCAGGCGACCCTTTCATTTTAATCTTTAAAAATTAGTTTATTCTTGAGGGAGAGTGAGAGCGGGCACGTGAGTGGGGCAGGAGCAGAGAGGCGGGAGAGAATTCCAAGCGGCACAGAGCCCGACACGGGGCTCAAACGCACGAACGTGAGACCAAAACCTGAGCCGAAATCAAGAGCCCGACGCGCGTGACTGAGCCCCCGGGGCATCCGTCACCATTATTGTTTTTAAAACAGTTTGCCTCCGACACGGGCTTCCCGGTACGCAGGCCGGCAGGGGACAGGCGCTCCACGTCGTGTCGGCGTGCGCGTCTGTCCTTCTGGGAGGGGTCCCGACGCACTTTCCTGTGAGCACAATGCCGGAACGCGGCCCCTGCCCAGCTCTGCGATGCACGGGGCGTGGGTTCGAGCCCCGCGTCGGGCTCTGTGCTGACAGCTCGGAGCCTGGCGCTGCTTCCGATTCTGCGTCTCCCTCTCTCTGTGCCCCTCCCCTGCTCACGCGGTTTCTCCGTCTCTCAAAAATAAACATGAAACAAGCCACGGACTGCTCACACTCTCAGAAGCCGAGGGCAGCTGTGGGGTTGGGGGACGCACCGGTCGGTCCAGGGCACAGACTCCGGCTGTCACCCGGCTCCGTTCCGGCGGATGTCACGCACAGGTGGTCAGACTTGTGCCTTGAGATGCGATGACACGGCGGACATGACACGGCGGACCGGACATGTCCTCACGCACACGCGGCGGGACTCAGACCTGATGGGCGTGCGGACGGGCTCAGCACGTGAGCGAGTACGTGAAACCTCCCCGTTCCACGCCCGACACACGTGTACGGGTCACTCCCATCTCAGAGAAGCTGGAGAACCCGGGCTGGCGCCGCCCAGGGAGGTGACCGAACCAGTGTCAGCATGGCCGGTGGGGTCGTGTGCGCATCTGTGCCCATGCATTTCAGTTTATTTTGTTAACAGAGAGAGCGAGCGGGGGACGGGCAGGGAGCCAGGCGCCAGAGAACCGCGGGCAGGCTGCGCGCTGAGCTCAGACCGGGGACCAGGAGCCGAGCTGACGTCACAGCCGGACGCTCAGCCGACTGAGCCTCCCAGGAGCCCCTGCAGCCGCGGCCGCGTCCTTCTCGGGGGCAGGTTGGAAGCCGGACGTGTCCCTGGCGGGGTCTTCCTGTCCGGGTGCCCCTGACCCTTGAAACAGTCTCCAATTTGGACGTTTGTCTGAAAATGCCGTGTTTCAATCAGGATGTCAGCCTCCGGGGATCGGACAGAGGTCGTCCAGTTTGTAGGCATGTGGCGGGGCCGCGAGTGGGCCTCCTCGATGTCCTGTGGCTTTTAGGGACCCGCCAGGGCAGCGGCTGCCCTCCCCGGCTGGACCGGCGCAGCCAGCGCGACCGTGCGGACGAGACGTGGATGCGGGGTCCCTGCCGACGCAGTCCTGCTGCGGGCGCCCAGGTCCGTCCTGGCCCGAGGACAGCGTGGGGGAGCAGGTGGCAGCCGGGTGTCAGCCTCCAAGGTCCCAAACCCGCCTCCGTGTGGGCATCTGAGCCGCTCTCTTCCTGCCTGAGCCGGGCCGAGGTCCCCGAGCCGGCGATAAGGACCGAGTGCGTCCTCCGGGCAGCCCAGTGGCTCGGTGTGGATGGACTTTTGATCTCAGAGCACCGGACGTCCGGCATGGAAGGAGTCGCCGTGGGGAATGAAAGGTCAGCAAACGACAAGACGATTTATTTTCTCGGTTTTGTGACAGATGGTCCTGGTCACCCTGAATCAGCTGAGCACACGGTGCAAACCAGTGACGGGGAAATGCATCGATGTACAGATGAGGCTGCCTGCCAATAAAACTTTATTCACAAAAACATGCCGGGGGCCACACTCCCCCCACTGACCCCCAATCTGAATCCTCGAATCGTAAAATGCGGATCCTGGGCCAGCAGAGTCCCGTCACCGATGCAGAAACGACTTGTCCCTCATCTCCCAGGTAGGACAGGGCCATGCTGGGCTCACAGAGGACGTGTCCCCATCCCCTAGGGAAGGGACCTGGGTCGTGCTGGGCTCACAGAGGACGTGTCCCCATCCTCTAGGGGAGGGACATGGGTCGTGCTGGGCTCACAGAGGATGTGTCCCATTCCCCAGGAGGACAGGGTTACGGGCTAAGTAGAAGCAGACTCAATGTGGGGAGACCGTGTGACTCAGGAAGGCTCCCCTGGGGACACAGGCATGGGTCCCGCCTGTCAGAGGGACGAGTCCTGTCCCGGCTCGGGAAACGTCCTGCCCAGGAAGGACCGAAGGCCCCGGCTGATCCCTGGTCCCCGTGTCTGGTCAGCCCTGCCTTGCCGTCAGCCCCCGTCCCGTCTGCGGCGTCAGGCTCTGCCCTGAGGACTGTGTGCGGGAACTGCATGGCGTCAGGGCGTTTCGGGCTCAGGGCTGCCGTCTGCAGCGTCCCCACCGTCTGGTCACCTGGACAGGCGGCCCCTCCATTCGCATCCCCCCTGTGAGCACGGTTTCGGGTCTTGTGAGGCGTCCCTGCAGCGTCCTGCCCCGGACAGAGCCCGGAGGGTGGGCTCCTCTGGGCCGTCCCCGCCCCCGCCTGGCCGCCGCCGAGCCTCGGAAGCGGCCCCAGAAGCAGTCCCTGAGCCCCAGGCATTGAAGGGGGCCCTGGGGACCCGGGGATAAATGAGCCCTGATCTGGGCCCCTGGGACCTGGCACGGAGCAGCCCTGTTACTATTGTTTTTTCCTGCTAAGTGCCTGACAGAGAGAGCGAATCTCATTATCTTACCAGCTGTAAATCCCAATTATCTCCCAGCCGGTACGTCCGCTGTGAAATATGCATGGGGAGACGCGAGAGGAAAAAGTCCTCACCCCGGAGCCTCCGACCCCGTGGGCGCCACTGAGACGCCCCCAGATCCAGGGCCCCCAGGAGCTTCCGTCACCGCCGCTCTGGCACTGATTTTAGGACATTTCCACATCCCTCTCTCTGCAAGGTGTAAAGCGCCTCTGACCCAAGGCTGACACGTGCCGTTCGGACATGAGCGCGCAGCGCCCGGCCAGGCGCCGGTAATGAACCTGCAGCTTCGCGGGCGCAGCCCGCTCTGGAAAATTCTGAGAGCCCTCGGCATGGGCCTGCGAGGTTGGCACGTGGGCGTCCCTTTGATTTCCGAGTCGCCCCCACGGACGGGAGAGATGGCCCGTTCTCAGACCGGCTGTCACCCAAGTTGGATGGATTTCATCTTCGGCGAGGCCGGCTTCACTCTCTGATTTTTCGTGTCACCCGAGCGGCCCCAGCCTGGGAGATGTAAATGAGCAGGAATTTTAACAAGGAGGCGCTGGGCGGTGACCCTCCCGGATCTGAGCGCCGGGCCCCTCGGTGCGGGGGGACCTCGCGCACAGCACGGGGGCCTTTCTGTTTCATCAGCGCCCGCCGTGCGGGAAGCAAGGTCCTTAATGAGGAAGCATCAGTGCCGGTGGGGACCGCTGGGAGAGCCGACGTCCGTGGTGGCCGCGTGCGTGTCCCCAGACCCGGCCCCGCCCTCTCCTCCCCCCGAAAATAAATAAATAAAGTGGGCTCCCCCCCCTCCATCCCTTGGCTCAAAGGGGAGCCGGTGGCCCTGATGAGTGTCATTTAACGCCCAGCCTGGCCGGCCGGGCCTGTGACGCTGTTTCAGTGCCTCCCATCTTTGGGTTTTCAGGGGCAGGAGAGACGTAGGCACTGGGGAACTTTTCCTTTCGTTTCTGTGCGGCCCTCGTCTCCCTGGAGATCAAAGTTCTCCCTTTCGGCTCTGTGAAAAGCAAATGCAGGATTCGAGACCTTCTGGAAGGGCGCGGGGCCCCGGAGGGGCCTCCTGAACCGCACCCGCGATTTGAATCATTAACGTGACACCTTCAGCTCCGAACGGGACAAATTAAAAAAAAAAAACAAGGACACAAAACCACCAGAACAAAAAGGTCCAGGACTTTCCAACAATGGCCGCCGCTCTCCTGACGGTTGTGGTGGGCTTTTTGTCATGCTAAGGACCCCTTTGTTGGCGCTGGGTCAGCGGGCAGAGGGGCCTGAGGACGGAGGCTGGCAGGAAACACAGCCTGTCCCTCCGGACTGGAGGGGGCCGGCGTTTAATGGGGCCTAATCCTCCTAATCCGGGCAAGAATGATGATCCGTCCCCGGTGCAAGGCTGGTGCCCAAGTCCTCCGAGAAACGAGGGCCGGCCGGCCGGGCTCTCCGTCTCGTGAGCCTGGCCTTGTGCTCCGGAGGCCGGCTTCCCGGACCCACTTGACCCGGCGGGCAGCATGGAATCGAAATGGGCTGAGATCCCGGGTCGCGGGGGCGTCCGCAGGGCCCGGCGCACACGGGTCTGCGCATCTGCGCGGGCGGTGGCGGCCCCTCCGGCCCTGGGAAACCCCGCACAGAGTCAGGACGCAGATTGGTTCTAGAATGTTCCTCCGTCCTGCCTGAGCGGCCGAGCGGAGCCCAGTAGGAGTCCGTGGAGCCAGACTGTTGGTCCCCGCGCACAGTCGTCAACACAGTCGATGGCTCTAATGTGACAGCTCCGCACAGAACCAGCGGCCGGTGGACGGGACGCGGGGCGGGGACACGCCGGCGGGCGGGGGTGGGCAGGCCCCCAAGGTCTCCGTGCACACCCGGGCTCCGGTGTTAACGGGGGCGTGTGCAGCCAAAAGTCGGGGTTTGGGGGAGACCCGGGGGTGCTCCCCGGTGTGCGGAGACAGGAGGTCAGCCGGGGACAGCGTGGGGGCGGGGGGGCCTTTTACACGTGTCTGTGCTGGAGGAGCACACGTGTGGGCCGTGTGGGGCTGTGTGGGGTCGTGCGGGGT
>PJEM01019789.1:0-15002 GCA_004023845.1 Helogale parvula
AGGTGGAGAGAGCTTTGCGCCTCCCCTCTGCAGAATGGTTCCGCAAGTGGAACAAGATGACAATATAGGAGGACACCAAGATGAGGAACGAGAAGACAGAGATTAATCCACTATTGGCCAACACAATAACCCCCTCCACAGAAGTGTCTGTGCAGGCAAGCTTGAATAAGGGATGGAGGTCACAGAAGTAGTGGTCAATCACATTGGGGCCACAGAAGGGCAGTTGAACAGTAACAAGGATCTGGACCATGGAGTGAATTATGCCCCCGAGCCAGGAAACAGCCACCAGAAGGCGACACACAGACCGACTCATGATGCTTGTGTAGTGAAGGGGTTTGCAGATGGCCACATAGCGGTCATAGGCCATTACCGTCGGCAGGAAGATCTCAGTTACTCCGAAGAAGTGGAAGAAGAATATCTGAGCCACACAGCCCTCCAGGGAGATGGTTTTAATCTTGGCAAGTAAGTCTGTGATGAATTTAGGGACAAGAGTAGAGGAGTATGTGATCTCCACCAGGGACAGGTAGCTAAGGAAGAAGTACATGGGGGAATTCAGGCTCTTACTGACATTGACTGTCAGGACAATGAGACCATTGCCCACCCCCGTGGCCATGTACACAGGAAGAAACACCACAAAACATGCCCTCTGCACCTATGGATCCTGGAAAAGCCCGATGATAATTAACTAGTCACTTTATTGTACTTGCCATGGAATCTAATCAGGTGTCTGGGCACAGGTAATGAGAGACCTGCAATAAAACAAACACTGATTGCAGCCAGTTCACCTTGCTTATAGCACATTATAGCATGTTAGCACGTTAGACAGTATAACCACTTCGCCAACTCATTCATTTAGCCCATAGGCACTCATTCAGCATTAAATTTAGGCAAACTAATGGGAGCTTGTATATTAGAAAATTATGGCTCAGGGAGATGGCTATGTACCCAGGATCACACAGAAAGTGGTGAATTCTGGGCCTCAGAACCAGGCTTTCAGACTTCAGTCAGTATTCTTCCTAGTTCGCTACAAGACATTCTGAATTTGGAGAGCCATTCAAGTTCGTAGCCTTTATCATCTTCATTGCATTTTAATAGATCTTGGGGAATCCTCATGAGACACTTCTACTCCTGAATTGCTGGTTTTCTTCATTTCTCCCTTGGGAAACATCTTCCCACTGATAATTCTTCCCTTTCCAAAAGGTTCTGAATACAAGTTCCTTTATTTGGTTATAATAGTTTTCAACTAACTCGGGTCAGAAGCCTTTGCCAGTCTTCGGCTCCAATGACTGTATGACAAATGCTCAAATCTTGGACAGAATTCAGCTTACTAGTTTGTCTCCGTCATTTCATATTACTTTCACATCTCTCGGCCACTGCTCAAACTACTGAGATACCCTGAATTCAAAAAGACTGTCCTCTGAGAGCATGGTTATAGCTGGCCAGTCCATGCCATAGTTCCATGTTGGTAGTTAGCAGCAAAGTGCACAACAAGAGTTAAGATATGTCTATGAGTTACTCCCCTGGAACAGATCATTACTGAGCACCTCTAATATATGTATAAACATACTAGACGCTACAGAATAAATACAGATCTGATATACACCTCAAGCTGACAATGTCATGTGATTCAAAACAATAGTCTATAGATTAAGATGTCATGTTAGCAAGGTTTTCCACCACATATGGCCCATGAAAAACATGAATGAAAAATCATGAAACCATGATTCTCTGCTCTAATGTTAATCTCCATGGGGGGGTGGAGGAGAGGGGAAAGTAGGTGATGGGCATTGAGGAGGGCTCTTGTTCTTTGGAAACCAATTTGACAATAAATTATATTAAAAAAGAATAACAAAGTTAATCTCCACTGTTTTCCCCCTTAACTCTGATTTCACACTGAAATTTTCAAGAAATAGACTTAAGCACTAAAAACTCTCCTGAACATCAAGTACTAGAATCCACAGAGAAAACAAGTCAGGAATATGGACAGATCAAAACAAGGTACTGTGTGTCAGAATTCTTCCTACAAGCACACATGTTGAAGTTTAAAACTAAATAAAAATCATTGAACCTTAAAAACAATAAATTCATGTCCTAGAGCAATAAAAATAATTGGAATAACCCAACATGAAAACAACTTTCTCTAAGAAATATACCTGTATCCCAATAGAAAATGGGCAAAAGATATAGATTCACAATAATAAGTAAAAATATCAGTATACATACAAGATGTTAAGAGTCATTAAGAGTCAAATGCTCATAAAAACGCCCAAGAGGCCCAGGCTGTAGCTCTGAGATCATATTTGATCCATCCCTCCCGTTCATGTCCACACCAGTCATTACCACATCCCTTTAATTTCTCATTCAACCATCCCACTAGGTGCCCCTTCTCTCCATTCTTCCCACCACCCCTTCTCACACACTGTCAGCAGATGCCCAAATTACCAACACCTCTTTGTCTCCAGATGCTCTTGCCATCCATCCCACACACTGCAGAACCTTCTAGACCCTTCTTTCCTTGGATTGTCCCCTGTGTGAGAATACCTGGAGGAAAACCTGAAATCCTATGATTCACTTTTAAAGACTTTCACAGACTGAGCCACCTCAGCAATCACCTTCTTATCCACTAAACTTTAACTCACCACTTTCAGGTTCTCTCCCTGTCTCACAGCCCACCCTGTTTATTCTCACAACAGAGCCTCCCTTTTCCAGAAATGCCCTCTCCTTGTCTTTCCAACACTACCCACCTTCCAACCCAGTCCCAGTCTTCTGTGTCGAGCAAAACCTGCAACCCTGCATTTAATATGCTAATCCATCTGCACCTTCCCTTCCCTGAAAACTGGAAAATACTTTGGTGATTATCCTTCAGTGTAAACCTGGTCATGTTACTTCTCTACCTAAAATCTATCAATATCCCCCTATTGCCCACAGCCTAAACTATAACATTCTTAGCATAAAATCCAGGCCCTGCTTGAACTGGCCATTGCCTATTTTTGCACCCATGTTATTTCCAGATGACTGTCATATGCCTTTTCCTTCTCCAAAGTGCCTTTCTCTCTTCTCTGTGTTTAGTGTTCCTTCTTTCTAATTGCACAAAGAACATAACTGCATCACTAATAATATACCCTCTCCTTTGTGTTCCTATGGTTTGTGAACACACTTCTTTTATAGAAATTAACAGGTTGCTTTATAACTGTAGCTTTGGGGACTGTATCTTCTACTAAGAAATATACCATCATAATAATCAAATAGATCTGTTTAAAATTATTAAATACTTTCATTAACTGTATTTTTCATTAATAATAATATGGTATTTGTGCCATATACTTTATAAATGTTCTAGATGCATTATGGATTTGATTCTCACAATAAACTCATGATGTGGGTATTAATATCACCGCCCGTTTATACACAGGAGAAAACAGAATCAAAGGGAAATGAATTACCTGGCCCGAAGCTGCAGAGTACGAGTCAGGATTCCAATCTAAGTAGCCTTACCATGGAGCCAGAGCTCTAGAACCACTGCCCTGTACAATTTCTAAGTACATAATACATAAGTGAAGAGTTAAATATGTGCTTTCATTAAAGATCCAAGGTATATTTGCTGGCCTACACAAACATATACCTTTTATCTGAGCATAAACTTAACTATTTCTTTTCTTATCCATTTCTGAAATTAAGGAAAATATAATAGGACAAATCTGAGAGAGCATTCAGAGGCAAGAAAGAAATCATTGGGTCAAGTTTTTCCGGGTTTTATCCCAAGGAGATAAAATACTTGATAGTCTTTCTTTCTGAAAACCACCTTTTCCTTTCAGTCATTTCTGTATTTTCTGCATTTATTCCTCTCTCTGCCATCGACCACGAGCCACTCCCACCATGTCTCCCATAGAGCTGATAAGAAATACCTCCTCTCTCCCACAATGCTACCTAGCGAGAGGCATGGAGAGAAAATGTGATAAGCAGGTAAAAGCCTAAATCAGCGTAAGCATGCAGATCATAACGTAACCTAGAATGCAGACAATGCCCAGAGTTCAATGTAAGAAAGATCATGATGTACCAATGTGACTGATTCAGATGACCTAAGGAAACTTCCATTCCAAGCACACATTCCCACTTCATAATTCCCAAATGGGACCTCACAGAATCTCAAAATTGTAAAGATCTTTGAAATCATCAAATTTTATGTCATATATATTTAATAATAAAAACAAATGAATAAATTTAATCCATAACTTCATCCCCCATGCATACCCCAAAAATGACTCCAAACTAAATAACCTCCTTTAAAATTAAAACTTGTGACTTGAAGAAAGGAACTGACTTGCTCAACATCATAGGGCTTACTTTGTGCCTTCTTTCCAGTCATATCACTTAGCTGGTGTGGCTTCATTCTGCCTTGGAACGAGGAATTGAGTCAGATGGATCTCAAATGTACTCAAGTGTCTCTAGTTCAGCATGAAGATAGTCATTCTGCTAGAATAACTCATTTTCAAGGCAATGATCTGGTACAATAAGATGGAGCATTAGATTCCTCTCTGGGAATCCTGGTCCCTAGACAAGTAAGGTGCTTTGGCTAATATTCCTCCACCCAGCTGATTTTTCACTGAAGAGCCCAGTGAGCACAGTTCAAGTCACACTCAACTTAAGCCCAAGAGTGCTGCTGAAAATATGTAGGCCTTTCACTCAAACCTCCTCTATTTACTAATGAGGCAAAAGAGGCTGAGAGATGTTAATTGCTTTCCAAAGCCACTCAGAAATCAAGGCGCTTTCAACAGCACTAATTACTTTCTGATGGCCCTGGGTGGTTGTTGCTACTGCAATTCAAGAATCAGGTCTGGTCCCCAAGAACAAAACACCGTGTTCCTGGGGGCCTGAAAACAAATGACGGCATCTAAGTTGAATCACAGAGGAGGAAAGTTCAGAGGATCTGAATCTGGGTTGATATTTGGATAATATCTAAGAAACAAACAAAAGTCACAGAAATCAGCAAACTCAGAATTTAAGATGCTGTGCTTTATATAGAAAACGTACCCACCGAGTCCAAGGGTTCTGACTAAATCCTTAGATTCTTGAACTATTTAAAATAAACTAAGCCTCACACTATAATCAAGGGAACGACTTCCCCGTGGAATCTCTTTTCTCTCAGGTGAAACACTGCCAAATAAACTATGATTAGGAAAGGTTCAAAATCTGTTTCAATTAGTTTAGTGAGATTTCTGTAAAGTTTTTGCACCAAATAATGAGATGCAAAAGAGAATAAGGAATAATGAGGAGAAAAAAGTTGAAGAAAAGACAAAGAAATTCTTTTCTAGACAAAACTACTGAGGATGGAAAGAGAAAAGTGAGGATTGGACAGGGGCCAGGACACTTGGGCACTAGCTCTGGTCATTAATGATCCACTACCTAGAACACATCGTTTACCTCTCCACTTCTCTCCCGCCACCCTGGTTCCGACTATAATGACTGAGTTAGGCTGGATTATCCCCATGGTACCTGCCAATGCTAACATTTATGGATTCATGTATAAGTCACTTAGATTCTAGTGCCTCACCCTCTATCAGTGTCTGACATATAGTACATGATCGTTAAGTCCTGTTGACTTAATCCATACTACCCAAAGCAATCTATAGATTCAATAGAAATATCAAAAACAGTCCTAAAATTTTTATGGAAACAAATAAAACCCACTATAGCCAATTGTTAGAACTAATAAATGAATTCAGTAAAGTTGCAAGATATAAAATCAATATACAAAACTCAGTTGTGCATCTATAAACTAATAATGAAACCATTTGAAAGAGAATTAAGAATGAATACCATGTATGATTGCATCTAAAGATATACAATACTTAGGAATAACTTTAACCAAGTTGGTGAAAGATCTATGCACTAAAACCTATAAGACATTGATGAAAACGTTGGAGACACACATAAATGGGAAGATTCTCATAGATTGAAACAATAAGTATTAAAATGTCCATACTACCCAAAGTAATCTACAAATTCAGTGCAATCCCAGTCATAATTTGAAAGGCATTTTGCACAAAAATATAAAAGTCTATCCTAAAATTTGTATAGAAACAAAGAAAACCCTCCACAGCTAGAACGATCATCAGAAAGAACAAAGCTCGAAGCATCATTTTTATTTCAAACTTTATTACAAACACATAAGTCAATGGGACAGAATAAAAAACCCTGAATAAACTCATGAATACATAGTATTGAGTTTATGACAAGTCGCCAGGAATATACAATGGGGATAGGATTGTCTCCTCAGTAAGTGGTGCTTAGGAATCAGGAGAGCCACACACAAAAGAATGAAACTGGGTCCCTTCTTACCATACACACGTATCAACTCAAATGGATTAAAGACTTGAAAATAAGAACTGAATGCATATCGTGAGCTCAAGCCCCATGTCAGGTTCAGCACTGATGCTATGGAGCCTGCCTGGGATTCTCTCTCCCTCCCTTCCCTCTCCCTCCCTCCCTCCCTCCCTCCCTCTCTCTCTCTCTCTCTCTCTCTCTCTCTCTCTCTCTCTCTCTCTCTCTCTCTCTCTGTCCCTCCCCTGCTACCACTCTCAGTCTCTCAAAATAAATAATAAACTTTAAAAAGTAAGAGACTTGAAACCATAAAAATCATAAAAGAAAAATTGGGAGAATGCTCCTTGGCATAGGTCCTGACAATGTTTTTTTATGGATTTGATGCCAATTTTAAGAAAGCAAAACAAACAAGTGAGGCTATATCCAACTGAAATCTTATGCACTATAAAGGAAACTAACGACATGATAAAGCAACCTACAGAATGAGAGAAAATAGTTATAAATCCTATACCTGATAAAGGGTTAGTATCCAAAATATATAAAGGACTTATTCAACTCAACAGCAAACACAAACACACACACACTCTAAAATGCTGGGCAGAGAAATGAATGAATATACAGTTTTCCAAAGAAGACAAATAATCAGCCACATGAAAAGGTGCTCAAAAACACTAATCATAAGAGAAATGCAAATGAAAACCACAATGAGCTACTGCCTCGCACCTGGCTATTATCAAAAAAGACAAGAAATAACAAGTCTTGGCAAGAATGTAAGAAAAGAGAATCTTGTGCCCTGCTGGTGGGACTGTAAATTAGCACAGCCACTATGGGGCATTCCCTGAAAAGAATTAAAAATAGAATTACTATATGAACCAGCAATCCTCCTTCTGGTATTTATTCAAAGGAAGAGAGCAGCATATCAGGGATATATCTGCACGCTCATGTTTACTGTAGCATTATTCATAAGAGCCACGATGTGGAAACAACCTGATGGTTGTTAACAGATGAATGGATAAAGGAGATGTGATAGATAGATAGATAGATAGACACACACACACACACACACACACACACACACACAGAGAAATATTATTCAGCCATGAGAAAGAATAAAATCCAACCATTTCATCAGCATGGATTGTCCTTAAAACATTATGCTAAGTGAAATAAGTCCAACAGTGAAAGTCAAATACTGCCTCATATCACTTATGTAAAAGCTAAAAGGAAAAAAAGTAAATCTGAAAAAACTTTGAGAAACAGCAAAGTAGTGGGTATGAGGGGCTAGGGGGTAAAAGGAACAGGGAGATATTTGTCAAAGTGTAAAAATTTTCAGCTGTAAGATTAACAAGTCCTGGAGATCTAATGCAGAGTTTGGTGACATACTTAATACTGTTTTATATAGTTGAAAATTGCTAAGAGTATATCTTAAATGTTCTTACACAAAAAAGAAATGGTAAATGTGTCACAGGATGGAGGTGTTTACTAATGCTATGGTGGTAATATATTTGCAATATATAAACGTATCTAACACCTTGTATGCCTTAAATTTATACAATGTCATATGTAAAGTATATGTAAATAAAGCTGGAAAAAATAATGATGCTGTTTACAGTAGCATCAAAGCCCATAAGGTTCCTAAGAATACATCTAATCAAAGGGCCTGGATGCAGAAATATATCAACCTGATTTAAAACATTAAACACCAAAATGAAGAACATGACAATGAAAGTCAAGGTGTGTCCAGAGCCTTGTCCACATCTCTATCCTTTTTGTTTTTTAACCCATAACCTTTGTATAATCTCACTACCAACAATTAACACATACTGTCCTGGGGCTGGAGTCAATTTTCCCTATATTAACACACAGACAAAAGTGTCTGGGAATTTATGCCTCGACTCAAACCCAGAGAAGCCCTGAGCTAATGTCTCATCAGTCTGGGAGTACCAAAACTCCACTCACTTGCTTTTAATCAAACTCTAGGCAAAATTTACACTCCAGCATTCTCCTGCAAAATCAGTCTGAAGTGACCCTCTGCTGGAATTCACCTGAAACTGCATCTTTTTTAATACTCTCTCCTCTGTCCAGCTTCATCTATTCTCTTTACAGTTTCCCAGGGAACAAATGTTTCGCAAGTCACTTATCAGTCACAGACCTCTATGCTTTTAGATTTTTCAGAGGACTTTGTTTACATAACACATAACCAAATCAGAGTTACCCCAATGTAAGTTCTTCCCAAAGTATTCTATAGAACAATACAATTCAAGACAAAATCCCAGTAAGTTATTTTGTGGAATTTGACAGTTTAGATTTAAAACTGTCTACAAAATAAAAAGACTCAAAATGGACAAGATACTCTTTTTTTAATGTTTATTTATTTTTGAGAGAGACAGCACATGAAAGCAAGAGAAGACGTTCTTTAAAAAAAAAAAAAAAAAGAAAAGAAAAGAAATTAGAGAAACTTGCCGCTACTGAATATCAAGACAAAAACTATAATAATTGAGAGGGTACAGATGGCCCAGAAAAGACTCATCCAAGTGCAGAAATCTGATACATGTCAGAAGCAGCCCCGCAGATGAATGGAGAAAAAAACTATTCAATAAATGGTGATGGAATCGTTGGTTTTCCATAACGGAAAAAATAAAGTTGAATCCTTTCCCCCACAATGCCCAATAATCAATTTAAAGTAAAATAAGAAATGAAATAAAAAGGCATAACTTTAAATTTTTGGAATATCAATATCATCCTACCCTTGACTTCAGAAACTATTTCTTAAGGCACAAAACACACTAACTATCAATAATGGCAATTTAAAACTATTAACTACACTGAAACAAAGTGTTAAACACAGCATAAAGTGAAAAGACAAGTTGTGAGCTAAACTTGTAACCTACATATCTGATAAAATACCAGGCCAAAATATACACAAAATACTTAGAAATCTTTTTTTTTTAATTCAACAAACTCGATAGAATAACAAGCAAAAGATAATAATTGGCAATTCACAGAAAAAAGCAACACGTAACACAAGAACCATGAAAATATTCTCAACCGCATTCAGGATTATATGCCATATATACCCTCCAGATTGGCAAAAACATCCAGAGTCTTGGCAATACCACGTGTTGGCAAGAATGTACATCCACAGAATCTCTTATGTGTTACTAGTGGAAATACAAACTACTACCACCATTTTCAAAAGCAAGTTGGCATGTTTGTGGTAAAGCTGAACAATTTACATACTCTTCAATGCAGCAATTCCATCCCTAGGGATCTATCACAGGGGAACTTTGCCACATATTCAAAAATGCTCACAAAAGCCCTCAGTATGGAAACACCCAAGGTACCTCGGCAGAATAGGAAAATAAGATATATTGACCCAATGGAATATTGCACACTGACACAAATGGTGAAATATGGCGATAGGCAACAACATGGATGACCCTCTGAAATATTGTGTTGCGGGAAAGAAGCAAGTCCAGGAGAATATATTTTTATAAAATTAGAAACAAGCAAAACTGAACAAGTATTGTTAAGACATATAGCCACATGTCAGATATTTTCATAAAGTAAGGAAACTGAAAGCCTGTCTTCAGTATATTGGTTATCATTTGTGAGAAACAGAATAGAGAAGCAGCACATAGATACAAATTCCTGGGAATGGTGTAGGGCTTCAACTGGGTATCAAACTCCTGGATGTCCACTAAATAATTATGTTTATAACGTGTATATCTTATGTCATGTATTCCTTCAGATCAAATATTTTGAAAAGCAGATAAGAAAACATACTTTCTCTTTTTAATGTTTTATTTTTTGAGAAAAAGACTGTAAGCAGGGGAGGGGCAGAGAGGGAAGGAGACAAAAGATCAAAAGGGGGCTTTGTGCTGATAGACTGGCAGCAGAGAGCCCTCATGTGGGGCTCACAAACTGCGAGATCATGACCTGAGTTGAAATCAGAAGCCCAACCGACTGAGCCACCCAGGTGCCCAAAAATTACTTTCATGAAAGATACCTGCCTCAGAGTGGGGGGCGCCTAAAACTCCTGGCCCACTTTCCTTTTCTGCCTTCACTGCAGACCCTTTCAACCTCCAAGGAGTTCAGGGTCCTTTCCCCAAAACCACAGGTACCACAAAATCCGTTATCTACTCTCTCTCTCCAATGACGCGGAAGAAATAAATGTGCCATAAAAACGACATCTTGTTTACATTTGGAATTAAGCAGCCCTCCAGGGAGACTCCATACTGGAGGCTGATTGACATTTGAGGAAACAAAAGTTATTCAAAGTTGTTTAAAGAAAGCATAAGAGCGAGTGGCTCAGTGAGAAGCTTTATCTAATTACAACTTTCAGAATATCTATAGTTGGAATATCAATATTGGGTTTCACTGATGGAAGAAGAGTAACTGGGAAACAAGATCTTCTTGATAGTTTTTTCTGGTTGTGATAAGGGCACTAAATAGCAATTAGAAGTCCTTGTATGTGACAACCATGCATGTTCCTGCATTCTTCCAAGGACTTTTCCAGGAAGGGAATTTATTCAACACAGATTAAGCTGATATATGAAAACGTCTCCGAATATTGTGTTTTTGAGGTGTCCACTGCTGTTTTATTGCTGTTATTCTCATAATCAAGATCAACATTTGCACTTCTGTTAAACATCAGATGGAACCAAGTTTTTCAATGCTATTGTTCTCACACTTCTGATGACTATGACTACTTCATAGGTTGACCTAACGACTAAAGTGATTAATACAGTCAAAACAGGGGGGAAACGGAGATTCCAGTTCAGTTCCCACTGAAGGAGCTTGGAAGTCGCCACTCCATCCTAAGTAAGAAAGCTCAACAGACAGAAGAGTCAACAACTCCTCTTGGATTCGTAAGAGGGAGGACACAGGGCAAAACCACTGGCCCTACGACTAGGGAGAAGGCGGATGAACACCGGGGTTGCAGTCTCCAGGAACAGAGACACACAAGAGGAAACCACAGCGGGGATCAGTGCCGGGTAGGAAAACCTGAACTATAATCGATGAAGGGATGGTGGCTCAGTGTGGACAAGCCTGAGAGTTAAAAACTCCAAGGGAACACAGTAAGGAGGCTGCCCACAACACTGTGAGATTCACCTACAGGAGCTCGACCAGGTGCTCACAGTAAATATCAGAAAAACCGCCTGGTGCTTCCAGCAGGGAGCAGAGAAGGAACCAATTTTAAATATACCAGAACACCTGTTCTTCACAAGGCCTGCACGCAGGAGAAACTAGTTAGCCAGCACCTAACCTGGGGGAAGGGAAACACCCAACTCCTGTCAGGAGCAGATGCCCTATCCTAGGAGAGAGAAAACAAAACTGAGAAACTCTTGTGACGTTCACAGTCCAGAGACAAAGACTCACTAAGAACCCTTAGAACAGTGCCTGGCATACTGGAAGAATTCACTCAAGTGTAACTTTTATCACACACGTAAAGGTAAGCTTCATGAGTGCAAGGTTTTTTGTCTGCTTTTCTGCTGTCCCTCAAACTCCTACCCAGAAAATGCACCAGGGCCATGGCCTTGGCCCATCCTTCCTTCTGTCCTCCCGCCACCTTCCCAGCCAGGTGGAGAATTTAGTCTCGGAATCTCCAAAGGAAGGACACGGGGAACAAAGGAAGGGAGCCTGGAAGTAACCAAAACCCCAGGGCCTGTTCCTAGTGGACACCTTCACTGCTCCCTCCTGCCCCACAGCCTGGTGGAAATAGAGGGTCAGGAGTGGGCAGCCAAGGCTGAGACCTAATGTCTTCCTTACACCTTCACCTCGCCCCAGGCTCCACCCGAATCTATACACTCATCTCAGTGGCCTTTGTTTTGTTCCCCAAGTTCAGCCACCCCTCGGAGGAAGGGCTGGGAGACCTGCACTGAATAAACTCAAACCCAGATAGAAAAAATAAATAAAAGAATGTACTTACCACATGCTACCTCATTAAGGAGGAGTGAGTGGATTAATCCACCTGGTATTTAGGAGAGGATTAAGGGTTTCAGGACAATGGGCAGGATATAGATGGACGACCAGAGCATAAAGAAACAGAGTGGCAGCCACCTCTGCACAACATACTTTGATCTAGCACTTTCCAACCTTTCTGAACCTGCTATTGTAAGGTCTCCACTGGTAAATGAGGAAATGGACACCCAACGGGGATGAATGACCCACGAATGGTTCATTGTTGCAGAAGGTCATTGAGAGATCATGACTGCTGGTTGGCCTGAATGCTGGATCCACAGTAGGGCAGGAGCCCCACCAGCCCCTCTCCAAGGAATGTTCTCTCTGCCCACATTCCCTCACCCCTTCCAAGGACTCACCTTGAGTGAGGAGTTATTGAAACCATCTGGACTGATGGTCTCTTTATAGCTGGTTAAGATTCTGGCAGCAGGTGCAGAAATCTACTGGTCTGGGTCCCACTTAAGACAGCCTCTTATGTAACTTCCTTGCTCATTAAACCTGCCACCTGCTGATCTGCCTCTTTCTTTGGCCTCTTTCTCCCCAGAGAGCAGTTTGCAAACCAACATTAATATAGCAAGACCTCCAGAGCAGCCCTCCTAATTCATCCTGCATAAACTTGGCTCCCTCTAGCAGAGAAATGAAGGAAGACAGGAGGGATATTAATGGGGGCTGATGAAATTATGAATTGGGTTCATGAGCACACAGCTAAAAGAATTCTTTTGGTGCAAAAAGGTGATTTTATTATAGCACAGGGACAGGGCCCCTGGGCAGAAAGAGCTGTGGGATTATGAGTTGTGACTGATTATAGACTTTTAAGTTTGTGGAGGGAGGAAGGATAGAGACAGTTCAAAGGAATCTCTGATGGTGAAAGCAGCGTCTTCTAGGACCCTGAAGATTTAGCTATTGTCAAGATAAGGTTGCTTTGAACTTTTAATGAAATGTAGACATTCAGGCAGCCAGAAACTCCTTGAAGCATGTTATACATACCCAGTAGGTCTCTGGTATCTATCAACGGCAGCAAACCATAAGATTAATTTAAACTACATTTTTGTCACAGTCTCTGCTCTGCTGGAGATAGGAAAGTGCTAACAACCTGCCTTCCCTGGCCCTGTTCTCCATCCTCAGCGGTCACCACCAATCCTTGGTCCTTCAAGATTTCTGGTTCATCCTACTCAGTGTCCATTGGCTCAACTGTTAACCTTAAAAATAAAACGCCAGTCATCTTACCAGTGAAAACGGCTTTCAAAGGAAGTCGCACAGAATTGCATCCTAGGATTAAATAACCACGGAAACCACAGAGAAGTCTCTGAAATTAAGAAGTGGAAGGAACACTCCTTTATAGGGGGAGAGGAGGCAGGGGCTGTCTAAGCACAGAATTCATTGGAGTAACCTGGGTGTTCTCAGCATAGTCTCTTTTCATTGGCTGAGCTGTGTCTGTCTCTCATTGGCTGGGCTGCTGCCTGGGGCGGAGCGAAGCTCTTCCTCCTCCCACAGGGATAGTAAAGCAGTATGGGCTTCCAAGATCCGCTTTTCCTGGGAACTCTGCATTTTGCGGACAGTGGTAGGTAGGCCATGAGTGCTCCCCTTGCTGGCCTCCTGACTCCATTTCACTCAGGACCCCCTTTATAAATTGTCCCAGTCTTCTGCAAGGCGTTCAGAGGTAAGAAGTGCCCTGAAAGTGAACTTAGCTAATCTAGATTTGGGTCTCCACCTGGCTCAGGATCTATTTGGTGACTTTGAGTCAATCCTATAACCTCTCTACACTTACATGTTCGTCTGCCTGCTGAAAACATGAAATGAAGGACTACAAGTAAAGTGCCTTGAAGATCATGAGAGAATGTCACTGAGCTCTGTGTTAGCCACAATAAAGGAATTATACAGTCGTATTATTCATGGGTAGAGGAGCTCCTCAACCCTCCTGGAGGGTCCCTCAATTATAGACCTCACAGGTTTCCTGAATGAGCCCTTAAATATCACACTGAGAACCACCTGAACTGTGATCCTCTTGGGAGGTAGAGATTATATCTTACTTTGATTCATATCCCCAATGCTTCACGGTTTGCAGACAATAAATATCTAATGAATGAAGGGTTGAAGGAGTATGTGGGATTATTGTCATTACACAGTTGTCATTACAAGCAGTAAATTGGAGATGGTACAAGAGGGAAGTCTCCCAAGTTCCAGGCTGGATGAGATTCCCTGGACTGTCACTTCTCCCCTCTACTCCCTTCTATCCTAAACAGTTTCCTCATGGCACTTTTCACCTCATTATTCCTCAACGTGTAGATCAGAGGGTTCAGCAAAGGTGGCATGACAATGTTAAAGAGAATGACAAGTTTGTCAGCCGCCAGGGTGGTGGAGGGACGAATGTACATGAACATGGGGGGCACGAGGACCAAAAGGACAGTGATGATGTGTGAGCCACATGTGGAGAGAGCCTTGCGCCGGCCCTCGGATGACCGGCTTCTCAGGTTCAACAAGATGACCACATAGGAGATGATAAGGATGATAAAGGACACCAAAGAGATCATGCCACTGTTGGCCACCACGATGAGCCCCACCACATAAGTATCTGCACAGGCCAGCTTCAGCAAGGGATGAACATCACAGAAGAAGTTGTCAATCTCATTGGGCCCACAGAAGGGCAGCTGGACTGTCAGGAGTGTCTGTAGGATGGAATGCAGGAAGCCAGCCACCCAGGAGGCCCCAGCCAGCAG
>PJEM01019790.1:0-15024 GCA_004023845.1 Helogale parvula
TTAAAAGTATATAAAACTTATGAAAGAAATTGAAGATGACTCAAAGAAATGGAAAGACATTCCATGCTCATGGATCAGAAGAATAAAAGTCTCAAAGAAATGGAAAGACATTCCATGCTCATGGATCAGAAGAATAAACATTGTGAAAATGTTATTACTACCCAAAGCAAGCTACACATTCAATGCAATCCCAATTAAAATTGCATCAGCATTCTTCTCAAAGCTAGAACAAACTATCCTAAAATTTGTTTGGAACCACAAAAAACCCCGAATAACCAAAGTAATAACTGCAGAAGAAAACCAAAATGGGAGGCATCACAATCCCAGACTTTAGCCTCTACTACAAAGCTGTTATCATCAAGACAGTATGGTATTGGCACAAAAACAGACACATAGACCAATGGAACAGAATAGCGAACCCAGAACAGGGCCCACAATGTATGACCAATAATCTTTGACAAAGCAGGAAAGAGTGTCCAATGGAAAAAAGACAGCCTCTTTAACAGATGTTGCTTGGAGAACTCGACAGCAACATGTAGAAAAATGAAACTAGACCACTCTCTTATGCTGTATACAAAAATAAACTCAAAAAGGATGAAGGACCTGAATGTGAGACAGGAAACCATCAAAACCCTAGAGGAGGAAGCAGGAAACAGCCTCCTTGACCTCAATCGCAGCAATTTCCTACTTGACACATCCACAAAGGCAAGGGAATCAAGAATCAAAATAAACTTTTGGGACCTCATCAAGATAAAAAGCTTCTGCAATGCAAAGGAAACAATCAAGAAAAGTAATAGGCAACCAAGAAAATGGGAAAAGATAGTTGCAAATGACATATCAGATAAAGGGCTAGTATCCAAAACCTATAAGGAACTCCCCAAGCTCCACACCTGAAAAACGAATAATACAGTGAAGAAATCGGAAGACATAAATAGACACTTTTCCAAAGAGGACATCCAGATGTCCAACAGACACATGAAACGATGCTCAGTGTCACTCATCATCAGAAAAATACAAATCAAAACCACACTGAGATACCACATCATGACAGTCAGAGTGGCTAAAATGAACAAATCAAGAGACTATAGATGCTGGTGAGGATGCTGAGAAATGGGCATCCTCCTACACTGTTGGTGGGAATGTAAACTGGTAAGGCCACTCTGGAAAACAGTGTGGAAGTTCCTCAAAAAACTATCAGTAGAACTCCCTTATGACCCAGCAATAGCACTGCTGAGGATCTACTCAAGGGATACAGAAGTGCTGATGCATAAGGGCACATGTACCCCAATGTTCACAGCGACAATGTCAACAACAGCCAAATCATGGAAAGAGCTTAAATGTCCATCAACTGATGAATAGATCAAGAAGATGTGGCATATATACACAATGGAGTACTACATGGCAATGAGAAAGAATGAAACATGGCCATTTGTAGGAAAGTGGATGGACCTTGCGGGCATCCTGCTAAGTGAACTAAGTCAGGCAGAGAAGGACAGATACAATATGTTTTCACTTATAAGTCTAAAAGGAGAAACCTAACAGAGGACCATGGGGAGGGGATGGGGGAAAAAGAGTTAGGGAGAGGGAAGGAGGCAAATCATGAGACTCTTGAATACTGAAAACAAACTGAGGGCTGAAAGGGGAGAGGGAAATGGGAAGGAAGGTGATGGTCATGGAGGAGGGCACTTGTGGGGAAGAGCACTGGGTGTTATATGGAAACCCATTTGACAATAAACTATTAAAAAATTGTTACAAATCTCCAAAATATTGTCCAACACACTTATTGAATATAATTGGACCTGTACAGTTTAAAGCCATGTAGTTCAAGAATCAACTGTAATAAAAGAAAAATTGTCAACTGAGATTCCTATATCCAATAAAACTGTCCTTTATTTTTTAACATTTATTTATTTTTGAGAGAGAGAGAGACAGAAAGCGTGAGTGGGGGTTGGTCAAAGAGAGAGAGGGAGACACAGAATCAGAAGCAAGCTCTAGGCTCTGAGCTGTCAGCACAGCTCAGAAATCAAACCAAAACAAAAATCAATTAAACACAAAAAATACCAAAATATAGGAAATGAGGGACAAAAAAGTTACAGAGCATACAGAAAACAAATAGCTCAATGACAGAAGTTACATCCCTTCTTGTCAGTAATTACTTAAATGTTAATGGATTAAATCTTTCAATCAAAGGACAGAGGTTGGCAGAGTGGATAAAAACACATGACTCAAGTACATAATGTCTATAAGAGACTCACTTTAGACTCAAAGACCTAAACATGTTGAAAGCAAAAGGATGCAAAAAGATATCCTCTACAAATAATAATAAGAAAGGTGTGGTATACTAATATTAGACAAAACAGACTTTACATCAAAAAAGGTTATAAGAAACAAGAGTATATTAATAAAAGGCAAGAAGATATAACAACTACAAACATCTATGGACTTAAGAATAGACCATCAAAATATATAACGCAAAAACTGGTGGAAATGAAGGGAGAAATAACAGTTATACAATAACAACTGGAGACTTCAATACCTTGTAATGAATATAAAAACTAGATATAAGGTAAGTAATGAAAGAGTACTTAAATAAAACAATACACAAAGTAGATCTAATAGACATACAGGCAACACTCTATCCAACAACAGAATACATTCTTCTCAAGTGCAGGCGGCATTTTCCAGGATAGACTCTATGTTAGGCCACACACTAAGTGTCAATAGATTTAAAAGTAAAACTGGAGGCGCACATGGGTGGCTCAGTCGGTTAAGCGTCCGACTTCAGCTCAGGTCATGATCTCACCGTTCCCAAGTTTGAGTCCCACGTCTGGCTCTGTGCTGACAGCTTAGAGCCTGGAGCCTGCTTCTGATTCTTTGTTTCCCTCTCTGTTTCTGCCCCTCCCCCACTCATGTTGTCTCTCTCTCAAAAATAAACAAACATTAAATAAAATTTAAAAAGTAAAACTGGAAAATTCACAAAATTATGGAAATTAAAGAACACACTTTTAAATAAGCAACAGACCAAAGAAGAGATCATATCAAAAGCAGAAAATATGTAATAAACAAATGAAAATACAATGTACAAAAACTTATGAGAAGTAGCAAAGCAGTGCTAAGGGAGAAATTAATGGCTATTAACACTTATATTGAAAAACAAGAATGAATTCAAATCAACAACCTAACTTTTACAACTTAAGGAACTAAAAAAATAGAAAAGCCAGAACTAAACCCAAAGCTACCAGAAGGAAAGAGAAGAGAAAACAAAAGAAAAAAAAAAAAAAGAAACCAAAAGTGGTTCTTCAAAAAGACCAACAAAACTGAAAAACCTTTAGCTAGATGGACTAAGAAAAAAAGAAGACTCAAATTACTAAAGTCAGAAATAAAAGTAGGGAATATTATTACCAATTCTACGGAAATAAAAAGTATTTTTAAGAGAGTACTAGGAACAAGTGCATGTTGACAAAAAGGATAATCTAGAATCTAGATAAAATGGACGAATTCCTAGAAACACAAAACCTACCAAGACTAAATCAAGAAGAAATATAAAAAAACCTAAATAGACTTGTAACTTGTAAAGAAACTGAATCAGTAATCAAAATTCTTCCAACAAAGAAAAGCCATGGACCTGATGGTTTCACTGGTTAAGCTCTACCAAACATTTAAAGAACTGGGCGCTTGGGTGGCTCAGTCAGTTAAGCCTCTGACTTCGGCTCAGGTCATGATCTAGCAGTTTATGAGTTTGAGCCCGGTGTCGGACTCTATGCTGATAGCTTAGAGCTGAGCCTGCTTCAGATTCTGTGTCTCTCTCTCTACCCCTCCCCCCCTCACAATATGTCTCTTGCTATCTCTCAAAAATAAACATAAAAAAAAGAACTAATACCATGCTTAGGAAGGAACACTTCCTAACTCATTCTATGGCGACATTATTACCCTGACACGAAGACACTACAACAACAAACAGTCCAATATCCCCTAGGATCACCGATCCAAAAATATCTCAACAAAACACTCGTAAAAGGAATTCAGCATATTAAAAGGATTATATACATCAATACCAAGTGGCATTTATTCCTAAAATGCAAGGGATAATTCAAAATAGGAAAACTGATCAATTAATATTCCACATTAACAGAATAAAGGGAAAAAATCTACATGATCATCTCAATTGATACAGAAAAAGGATTTGATAAAATTTAATACCTTTTCATGATGAAACACTCAACAAACTAGGAAAAGAAGTAAACCATCTCAAAATAATAAAAGCCATATATGAAAAACCCACAGCAAACATCACACTCAATACAGAAAATCTGAAAGATTTTTCTTTAAGACCAGGAACAAGGCGAGGATGCTTGCTTTATCTATGCAGAACAGCACTGGGAGTTTTTGCCATAGAAATTAGGGGAAGGAGAAGAGGAGAAGAATGGGAAGGTATATAAATTAGAAAGGAGTAAATAAAATTATCTGTTTGCAGATATGACCTTATATGTAGAAAAACCTAAAGATTATGTATGCCCAGGTGCATGAGCAACACACCCCTCCCCATAAATAAATTCAGCAAAGTAGTAAGGTACAAACTCGGCACACAAAAATTAATTGCATTTCTATAGATGAACAACATAATTATTTGAAAAAGAAATTACAAAACAATTCCATTTACAATAGCAGCAAAAAGAATAAAATACTTAGGAATTGGGGTGCCTGGATGGCTCAGTTGATTAAGTGTCACACTTGATTTTGGCTCTGGTTATAATCTCATGGTTTGTGAGTTCAAGCCCCACATTCTCCCTCTCCCCTGCTCTCTCTCTCTCAAAAAATAATAAATTAAAAACAACAACTTAAGAATTAACCAAGGAGATGGGAAATACATCCCATGTTCATACAACTTAAGACTGAATATTGTTAAAATGTCAATACTATTCAAAGCAATGTACAGATTCAATGCAGTCCCTACCAAAATTCCAATGGCATTTTTTGTAGAAATTTTTTTAATAATCTACTAAAATTCATAAGGAATCTCAAGGGACTTTAGATAAGCAAAATACACCTTGGGGAAAAAAAAAGAGCAAAAGTAGAAGACCTCCACTTCCTATTTCTAAACGTACTACCAAGGTCTATTAATCAAATCAGTGTAATACTGGCATAAAGACAGACATCTATGGAATCGAGAGCCCAGAAATAGGTCTTACATATGTCAAATGATTTTTAACAAAGATGCCAAGACGATTCAATGGGAAAAATACAGTCTTTTCAACAAATGAAACTGGAAAACTGGACATTCACATGCAAAAGAATGAAGTTGGAGCCTCACTGAACACCATAGACAAAAATTAACTCACAACGGATCAAGGAGCTAAATGTAGGACTGAAAATAATAAGACTCTTAGAAGAAAACATAGGACAAAAGCTTCATGGCTTTAGATTTGTCGATGATTTCTTCTATATGACACCAAAGGCACAGGTAACCGAAGGAAGGAAGGAAGGAAGGAAGGAAGGAAGGAAGGAAGGAAGGAAGGAAGGAAGGAAGGAAGGAAGGAAGAAAAAGAAACCTCGGACTTACTGAAAATTTTAGAATTCTGCTTACTAAATAACACTTTGAACAGAGTAAAAAAGTAACCTACAGAATGGAAGAAACATCTGTAAATCATGTATCCAATAAGGGATTAATATCTAGAATATACAAAGAACTTCTAAAACTCAACAACAATGAAACAAGTAACTAAACAATGAACAACGGACTTGAATTCACATTTCTTCTAAGGAAATATATAAATGGTCACTCAGTACAAAAAAAATGCTCAACTCACTAATAATTAGGGCGATGCAAATCAAAACTACAATGCGATACCATCTCATACCCATTAGGGTGACTACTTGCAAAAAAAAACCCCCAGAAAACTACAACTGATGGTGAGGATGTAGAGAAATTGGAACCCTTGTGCGCTGGTGGTAGAAATATAAAATGGTATAGTCGCTGTGGAAAACAACATGGCAGTTCCTCAAAAAATTAAAATAGAATTACCATACGATCCAGCAATTCCACTCTGAATACCTACCCAAAATAATTAAAAGCAGGGTCTTGAAGATATATGTACAACCATGCTCATAGCAGTTTCACAAAGCTAAAATGTAGAAGCAACCCACATGTCTATTGACAGATAAATGGATAAGCATAATGTGGTACATATACACAATGAAATATTATTCAGCCTTAATAAGGAAGAAAATTCTGTAATATGCTGTAACATGGATGACCCTTGAAGACATTATGCTAAATGAAATAGCCAATCACAAAAGTCAAATGCTGTATGAACCACTTATATGAGGTATTGAGTAATCAAAATCTTAATGACAGTAGACAAAATCTTAATGGTGGTTGTTGCCAAAGCCTGAGAGAATAAATTGATAAATTGCTTTGGGGAGTTATTTAATGGGTATAGTGTTAGTTTTATAAGGTGAAAAGAGTTATGCGGATGAATGGTGGGGATGGCTGTACAATAATACTAATGTATGTAGTACCACTGAACTATACACTTAACAATGGTTAAGATGGTAATTTTTATGTATTTAAGATAAAAATCCCAGTATGAGTATCAGGTTTCTAACACCAGGTTAACAATTAGATTTGAGTGCTGTTAAGGAAATTGGATTATTTACACTACCAGTGTTCTGACTAAACCCTAAGCTCAAAATCTGCCACTAGATTCCATTTAAGTTAATGCAAAAAAAAAAAAAAAAACAGAGAAAAAAAAACCAAAACCAAAAAAACACCCAACTGTTGAAGTTTAAAACACACTGAAAATAGAAATTTCAGGCTTTATCATAATTCTAGGCCTACACACAAAAAGATAAATTGATGAGCATAGAAAGTACATCAAAGCAGATATGCATTTTTGGAAACAAGAAGAAAAAATAAACTGACACTAAAAGGGCTTATTAACAAATTATATAATTATATATATATTATTCATAAGTACTATAGAGAGAAAACAAGTCCTTAAGATGCATTCAGTGTATATTTAACAAGTAAAAATATTTTAATAAGAGCTATAATAAGTTCCTCAGTGACCAAATCAGCAGCATAAAATTTTAAAATAGGAAGGGGAAGAAAGTTCTTGAGTCTTATCGCAAACACTACTGACTCCACTGAATTGATATGAATTTGAAAGAGGGCTATTAAAGATGGGCATTCTACAGTGGAGAAAGAACAAGCAGAGATATTTAAGTAGAAAATAACACTTTATATGTGAAAACAACATAAATCATATTTTCACATTTAAGTAAGGAAAATGTCAAAATTTTCTTCTATAGGAAGAAGCAACTGTTCTACTGGAACATTCTAAGAGCCTCCACGTAATTTGCTTTTCATTGTGAGAGCCAAAAGCTAAACTCCAGTGGCCATTTGTTTGAGGATGGTAAATTATATCTCAACAAAACTTAACTATAAGCTCTTAGCTAGGATGGTGTCTCTAATGCAGTGTTTGACAAAAGTAGATGCAGAATGAATACTTAGTGAATTTAAATAAACTACGAGAAAGCCAGTATGGTATTATTTTCTGAAAATATGTAACTTAAACTACTACTCCTAACTAAAATATGCACTGTGAAAAATTTCATAGTCAAGTCTGCTAAATTATGCAAATTTTCTTATCCATCTTCCTTTCACAGACCACTGATGAGCATATTAACATATTTAAATCTCTGAAAGGTGCTGCAATATCAAAATAACCCTTTTTAAAGTTTATTTATTTAGAGAGAGAGTGAGGGCATGCAAGCGGGGGAGGTGGACAGTGAGGGAGGGACAGAGAGAATCCCAAGCATGCTTTGCACCAAAAGTGCTAAGTCTGACTTGGGGCTCGAACCCACAAACCTCAAACCCAAGAACTGCAGGCCGAAATCAAGAGTTAGATGTTTAATGGAATGAACCACCCAGGTGCCCCTAACCTACCTCTTTCAAATCTAGCATTTCCCAAACATACTAGCTAATATAATATTTTCTTCCCCTCAGATCATTAAGATCCTTTAGAATTACTACTTTATCAAATACTTTGGGAAATTCTCTCTTAGAGCCCCAAAGGTAAAAGTATAAAGCTGAACAACAGATTGAATTACAACATTCCTGAATATTTAAGCATATCACTGAATATATCTTCAATTTCACTGAACTTTCTGTAAATTACATGGTCTCCCAAACAAATTGCATAAAACTATATTCACAGTAGCAAGAGAAGATAAACTGGAAAGCTAAATATTTAATCTCTCTCTAGTCATAAAAATGAATCTACACAATGTTTCTGAAGTACATGAACCATTACTTAAATAACTAACATAAAGGAGCACCTAGATGGCTTAGTGGGTAGAGCAAAGGGCTCTCGATATTGGCTTATAAGTTAGAGCCTCATACTGGGTGTAGAAATCACTTAAAAATAAAATCAAATCTTAAAAAAAATAATTTTATAAAATAAAAATCCTGCCACAACTACATTTAAACACATACACAAAGAACACTATGCCAATGTCTTTCTTAGCATCAAAGCTCTTTTTTCCTTCTAGGTTGTTCTATCTAATCAGATATGAGTTTACAAAATTAAAGTCAAAATTTTATTTCTTAGAGCACCTGGGTGCCTCAGTCAGTTAAGTGTCTGACTTCAGCTCAGGTCATGGTCTCATGGTTCATGGGTTCGAGCCCCATGTATGCACTGACAGTGCAGCGCCTGCTTGGGATTCTCTTTCTCCCTCTCTCTCTGCACTTCCCCAATGGTGCTTTCTCTCGTGCTCTCTCTTAAAATAAACTTTAAAATTTTTTTAAAGTAATTTAAAAAATTCTATTTCTCAAAAAGCACAGATCACTGAAATGAGTAGCTATTTAACAACTGCCAGAGAACAGATGTTACTATCTGAGCAAAACCTTAATGAGATATGGTAGGATTAAGTTTTTTTGTCTAATGACTTTTTTTTAAAGTAGGCTTCACACCCAGTGTGGAACAAAATGTGAGGCTTTAATTCATGATCTAGAGATCAAGACCTGAGCCGAGCTCAAGATTCCAATGTTCAACAGAGTCACCCAGATGTTCCATGAGATTAAGTTTTTAAATAAAAGAATGACACTACCATAAAAATTTCTCAGCTGCTTTATTTCCAGAATGAGAAAGCATCACTGTAACTTGAAAAACATTTTAGGAAGGACTATGAAATTGATGCTGCTGCTCAAGTCAACATTAATGATGGGAGCACCTGGGTGGCTCAGTTGGTTAAAGTGTCTGACCTCAGCTCATTTCATGATCTCATGGTCAGTGAGTTCGAGCGCGACATTGGGCTCTGTGCTGACAGCTCAAAGTCTAGAGCCTACTTTGGATTCTGTCATCTTCTCTCTCTGCCCCTCCCCCACTCACACTCTGTCTCTCAAAAATGAATAAATGTTAAAAGAAAAATTAACAAAAAACATTAATAATGTACATCACATAAACATAATATAGAGATTTTGGTTCTACTCTCACTCACCCTGCCTTTGGTGCAACAAAAGATTGTGCCTGATCTATGACTCCACTTACAGGAAACTCTTGATTACTTTTTAGGTACTTATTAATTAGCTCTTGATTACTTATTAGCTACTTATTAATGCAAAATCTAGCTAATTCTGTTCATATTTTAAGAGAAAAAATAAGGAAACTAAAAAGAAAGTCATTCTAGACCCCGTCTCACTGACTATTCAGAGTCAAGATTCCATTCAAGCAATGATGAAAGAACAGAAGTATTTAAAACCTGGGGCTGGCTGATAGTGAGGACTGCTGTTGTTGTTGTTGTTGTTTTTTAATTAAGAGACATAAAAATGATGGGGGGGGAGGGTACCTGAGTGGCTCAGTCAGTTGAGATTTCAACTCTTAATTTCAGCTCAGGTCATGATTCCAGGGTCAGAGGACCCAGCCCTACATCAGGCTCTGTGCTGAGCACTGAGCCTACTTGGAATTTTCTCTCTCTCTCCACAGCTGCCAACCTTCTCCCCTGCTTGTGCTTTCTTATTAAGGGGGGGAGGGGGGAAGTGATGGGAAGAGAGATAAATACATCTTAATAAAGCCTTGTTAATTGAAGAGTATTAAGCAAACAAGAAAATAGAATTTTTGGAAGTTTTCAAGTCCTAAGAAAAATGACCAGTTCTTTAAAATAGCAATTTTAAAGTATACACACCTATTAATATAAAACCCATTATTCTAATTATTAAAGAATATAAACCAAAAGGCCCTATTAAATTACTTTATTGTTCATGCTTTAAAATCATGCTGAAAAGGTGCCAAAAAGGGACAGCTAGATCATGCTGATATACATTCACTCAAGAATATGCATAGGGGCACCTAAATGGCTCAGTTGGGTAAGTGTCTTGACTCTTGATTTCAGCTCAAGTAATGATCTCATGGTCCTGAGATCAAGTGCAGAAGTCAGGCTCTGAGCTGGGCATGGAGCCTGCGTAAGATTCTCTGTCTCTCTCTCTCTGCCTCTTCCCTGCACACTCACATGCATGCATTCTCTCTCAAAAAAAAAAAAAAAAATACATACAGATATCTATTACTATAGGTACGATAACAAGGAAACCTTGACCTATTTAAGAACAACTGATATTTAGATGACAAATCAGAATTTTAAAAACGAAAGGCTTTATTTGTGTCAGTACTAATAGGGTCTATACTGGTTTGTACTTTCTTTTTGGGTTTTTTTTGTAATTTTTATGTTTTTATTTTATTTTTGAGAGAGACAATGTGAATAGGGGCGGGGCCGAGAGAGAGAGACACAGAATCTAAAGCATGCTCCAGGCTCTGAGCTGTTGGTGCAGAGCCTGACGTGGGGCTCAAATTCAGACTGTGAGATCATAACCTGAGCTGAAGACTCTTAATCGACTGAGCCACCCAGGCGTCCCTGGTGTGTACTTTCTATGAATAGTGTACATTATTACTTTGGAAACAATTTTTATAGGTATATAAAGATTTATGTAGGTATATGGGCTTTATATCAAATTCCAATGCTCAATTTTATCAAAGAAACTTCTAATAAAAGGTATCTTAAAATTTATTGAAAAGACAAAAATTTTCATACCTACATCATTTGTCATGGCACAGAAATCATACCAAAACAATTTTAGACCAATATCTGAATCAAAAAGCTTAATTTTGCCAATCAAACATCTGCATTTCCCTATTAAAGAGATTACAAGTTATACAGAAAAGTCTGAGTTCATTATCAAATATTTTAATGCGAAGATTCATGAACAGTATTCTATGGATAGAAAAATGCTCTCATCTTTTGGTATTCAAGACTCACCAAAGGTCACAGATAACCTAACAATGAATACTTTCATTTTTGGGATATTTATGAGATAATTTGCACAGAATACAGCATATAATATAAATATAGCCCAAGACCCAGGGCCTAAATAGATTTTGGTTCTGAATTCGCCGGTTTATGACTAGTGGCTTGGCATGATTTCTAGAGATACTTTTAACAGGAAAACTCATAAAAGAAGCATTTAATCATGCATTTACCTTATATTCCATATTTATACTATTTCGTCACTTCTAAACTACCAGAGAAATTCAGGTATAGTACAATTGTTGAACACAGAGTTCATAATCATACTATTACTCCGTGTGGTACCTGTTAATAAACATCATGAGGATGTTTTCCCCATATGTATTTTGAAGAAGTAGAACAAACCAAGTATTTCCCACCCATAATTTAAAATTCAGACGAAACTCCATGTGAAACACAAAGGGGACATTACGCCTTACCTCATATTCAGAGATTTCAGGTAAATTATTCTCATCTGTCTTTTCCAGCTTTTCGGCAGCCCACTTGCTTGCAGCCTCAGCAAGTTCCTTTTCGGTTAGCCGACTAGGTTTATCTAACACCTAATAAAAGCAGCAGTACAGTTCTATTATAATCCTGAAAAACATTTAAACTTTAAATACATCAAGAAGTATATTCAACATAACTTAAAATTATGTAAGCCTCCAAATTTATACAGAGAATAAGTACATTCTTTGTATGCTTTTTCAAAAATATTCAATATAGAATTTCTCTAAGAAATTCCTTTTGGACATATAGAATAGATCTGACTCCTAATTTCATTTACATAAAGCGTTAAAACTTTATCTTAAGGAACAAAATACAATTCATATACTACTAGTATTTGAAATATACAAGACATCACACTGATTTCAATTTTGTATCTCTAATTATATTCAATGAAATAAATAATGCCAAGATGTAATCAAGGTAAATTCCTAATTAATGCAATAGAAAAGACATATATGCTATTTTCATAATTCCTAATTTATATAAATCATACTTTATACAAAATTTATACAAATTCGTGTTTTGATACTTCTGCTGCTTCCCTTCTCCAACCATATATAAAACTAAATAATGTATGGAATTTAGAGTTACAGACAGGGTTTGAAGGACAGCTTCATCACTTGGTAGGTAAATGACTTTATATGATATTTATGACATTGTGAAGCTTTGGTTTCCACATTTACAAAATCGGTATTAATAATATTCACTATTTTATAAAGTAGTTGTGAGAATCAAGAGAAGTAACAGATCTGAGAGTAAGTACCTAGCATAGTGCTTGGTACTTCAGTTTTCCTTTCTTTTCCACATTCACTGTTACAAATCAGTTACAGTAAAACACTTGAAGAAGATCAATCTGTTCATGAGGTCAGTATAAAAATGAAGAAAATAAATTGTTTCTGATCACCTGATTCCCACAATATACAGACTTACGTTACAGACTAAGATACAAAAATTATAAACGAAAGGGGCACCTGGGTAGCTCAGTGGGCTAAGCATCCGACTCCTGATTTCAGCGCAGGTCATGATCTCATAGTTTGTGAGATCAAGCCCCACATCGGGCTCTATGCTGACAGCATGGAGCCTACTTGGGATTCTCTCTTTTCCTTCCCCGCTCGTGCTCTCTCAAAATAAATAAAATAAACATTTTTTTTAAAATTCTAAGTCAAAAATTAGAAAAATTGTTTCCTTAAGCCCATATGGCACTTCTGCCTCCATTCTACTTTATTAGCATATGTTTTTATCAACTAGGTCTTTCACCTCTAATTTTGTCTCCACCTCTTCGTCACATTAATTCCAAACGTACTTCCTCGGGATGACAGTGGTGTTAAAAATCTCTACATTAGAGTATACGTCATTTATACAGAGCTTCTATATGCAAACCCCAAAAAAGTATTTTAATTAAACGGAATTCCAAAAAGTGGTTAAGGCAGACTTTATTTTTTTTAGATAGTTTATTGTCAAATTGGTTTCCATACAACACCCAGTGCTCTTCCCCACAAGTGCCCTCCTCCATCACCACCACCGCTTTTCCCCTCTCCCCCTTCCCCTTCAACCTTCAGTTCGTTTTCAGTATTCAATAGTCTCTCAAGTTTTTCATATCCCTCTCTCTCCCCAACTCTCTTTCCCTCTTCCCCTCCCCCTGGTCCTCCATTAGGTTTCTCCTGTTCTCCTGTTAGACCTATGAGTGCAAACATATGGTATCTGTCCTTCTCTGCCTGACTTATTTCGCTTAGCATGACACCCTCGAGGTCCATCCACTTTCCTACAAATGGCCAGATTTCATTCTTTCTCAGTGCCATGTAGTACTCCATTGTGTATATATACCACATCTTCTTGATCCCCTCATCAGGTGATGGACATTTAGGCTTTTTCCATGTTTTCGCTATTGTTGACATTGCTGCTATGAACATTGGGGTACATGTGCTCCTACACATCATCACTTCTGTATCCCTTGGGTAAATCCCTAGCAGTGCTATTGCTGGGTCATAAGGGAGTTCTATGGATAGTTTTTTGAGGAACCTCCACACTGTTTTCCAGAGCGGCTGCACCAGTTTACATTCCCATCAACAGTGTAGGAGGGTGCTCATCTCTCCACACCCTCGCCAGCATCTGTAGACTCTTGATTTGTTCATTTTAGCCACTCTGACTGGTATGAGGTGGTATCTCAGTGTGGTTTTGATTTGTGTTTCCCTGATGATGAGCGATGTTGAGCATCATTTCATGTACCTGTAGGCCATCTGGATGTCCTCTTTGGAGAAGTGTCTGTTCATGTCTTCTGCCCATTTCCTCACTGGGTTATTTGTTTTTTGGATGTGAAGTTTGGTGAGTTCCTTGTAGATATTGGACACTAGCCTTTATCTGATATGTCATTTGCAACTATCTTTTCCCATTTTCTCGGTTGTTTCCTTTGCAGTGCAGAAGCTTTTTATCTTGATGAGGTCCCAAGAGTTCAGTTTTGCTTTCATTTCCCTTGCCTTTGGGGATGTGTCGAGTAGGAAATTGCTGCGATTGAGGTCAAGGAGTTGTTTCCTACTTTCTCCTCAGGGGTTTTGATGGTTTCCTGTCTCAACATTCAGGTCCTTCAGCCATTTTAAGTTTATTTTTGTGTATGGTGTAAGAAAGTGGTCTAGTTTCATTCTTCTGCATGTTGCTGTCCAGTTCTCCCAGCACCACCTGCTAAAGAGGCAGTCTTTTTTCCATCGGATACTCTCTCCTGCTTTGTCAAAAATTAATAGGTCATACATTTGTGGGCCCAGTTCTGGGTCCTCTATTCTATTCCATTGGTCTATGTGTCTGTTTTTGTGCCAATACCATACTGTCTTAATGATGACAGCTTTGTAGTAGAGGCTAAAGTCTGGAATTGTGATGCCTCCCATTTTGGTTTTCTTCTGCAGTTATTACTTTGGTTATTCGGGGTTTTTTGTGGTTCCAAACAAATTTTAGGATAGTTGTTCTAGCTTTGAGAAGAATGCTGATGCAATTTTAATTGGGATTGCATTGAATGTGTAGCTTGCTTTGGGTAGTAATAACATTTTCACAATGTTTATTCTTCTGATCCATGAGCATGGAATGTCTTTCCATTTCTTTGAGACTTTTATTCTTCTGATCCATGAGCATGGAATGTCTTTCCATTTCTTTGAGTCATCTTCAATTTCTTTCATAAGTTTTATATACTTTTAA
>PJEM01019792.1:0-15023 GCA_004023845.1 Helogale parvula
CCTTGGGGGTGTCCCCGCCACAGGGACCCGGCACGGGCCACGGCTGAGGTCTCCTGCCCTTGGGGGTGTCCCCGCCACAGGGACCCGGCACGAGCCACGGCTGTGGTCTTCTGTCCTTGGGGGTGTCCCCACTGAGGGACCCGGCACGGGCCATGGCTGAGGTCTCCTGCCCTTGGGGGTGTCCCCGCTGAGGGACCCAGCACGGGCCACGGCTGAGGTCCCCTGTCCTTGGGGGTGTCCCCGCTGAGGGACCCAGCACGGGCCACGGCTGAGGTCTCCTGCCCTTGGGGGTGTCCCCGCCACAGGGACCCGGCACGAGCCACGGCTATGGTCTCCTGTCCTTGGGGGTGTCCCTGCCGCAGGGACCTGGCATGGGCCACGGCTGAGGTCTCCAGTCCTCCTGTGGTCCACAAGTAGCAGCCGCTCAGCGTCCCCCCCCCCCACCCCAGGTGTGGGAAAGAGCTCAGAGCGGGAGCCTTGTCCTGCCGGGGACGTCTGGGTACATTTAATAGGGTTTCCTGCGTCATCCCAAAGTGTGCTTTCTACCCAAGTGTTTTCTGCTCTTGCTAGAGCTGCCTGGCCTCCCCAGAGGAGTCACAGACGGACTGTCCGGAGGCATCACCATCCGCTGGTGAGTCCGCTGCGTCCCACTTTCAGGTGACGCGGGGAGCGGGAAGTGCCTTTTCCAGAGCAGATCACACCCACTCACACCTGATGACGGGAGTCGGACACACACACAGTAGGCCGTCTCCAAAACGCCCCTGAGGCCAAAGCACCGAACGCTTGTGAATGCGGTTCCCACGTGTGCATGCGGCAGGAGCCGGAAGACTTAGGGCGATGGCCCCCGCGAGGGTCCCAGGGGGGGCCGCGGTCTGTCTTCCCCTCCATCTGGCGTGGAGAGAGGCCGGGGAGCCCCGCCAACGTTTTACCTGTTGTCATGACGACGCCGGCAAGAACCTTCCTACGTGCGTGAGGAGACGCGAAGTTGTCCGTCAGGTCACCAAACTTATCCAGCACCAGGCGGGCCACGGCGTCCGCTAACACCTGCGGGCCACAGCAGGGGGTCAGGGGCACGGCCTTATGGGGGCTTCTCTTCTGGAAGACCACACAGGCGAATCTGGCCAGCAAGCGCGTGTGTGAGTGTGTGTGAGTGTGAGTGTGAGTGTGAGTGTGAGTGTGTGTGTGTGTGTGTGTGTGTGCGCGCGTGCGCGCTTCCCCTCCAACACGTCCCCTGGACGCAGAGGCCCAAGGAACTCGAGGCTCTGGCAGGAATCCTTCAACAGGGTCTCACAGACAAGGCCAGTCCGGAGCCTGTGCCACCTCTCTGGTCCCCCAGTGTCCCCACGGAAGAGGAGACAGAGGCCACCTAGACCACCTGCCCCGCATGCCCTCTGCCCTGCGCCAGGCTCTCCCGGGCTGCACTCCCTGGAGCACCAGGGCTTGTGGAGGAAACGAAAGTGCTCCCTCCCCTCAACACAGAAGGGCTGCCATCAGCTCGGGGGCCAGGCCGGGGCGGACGGACAGGACCCCATGTCCCACAGCAGCTCCCGCAGGGTGCCTACCTCCCGTGACCCAGCTACTCCGACGGGCAAAGCAGCCGCCCTGCGCTGCCCAGAGACAGGGCTCTGGGGCCCTCGGCAGGCCGTTCATCACTCAGACCAACCGGGCGGGCAGCA
This sequence comes from Helogale parvula, assembly GCA_004023845.1. Classification (NCBI taxonomy): domain Eukaryota; kingdom Metazoa; phylum Chordata; class Mammalia; order Carnivora; family Herpestidae; genus Helogale; species Helogale parvula. Next base: position 1,677 of record PJEM01019792.1, read on the forward strand.
CCACTGGCTCCACTCTACGGGAAGGGGCCAGTGTGCCTGGCGCGTCCCCACGCCCACAGCCTGCACCGAGAAGCAGACCCACCCGGCAGGCTGGGCCACGGCCCCGTCTTCACAGCTGACAGCTCACTTTGGGCACCAGGGTTTTGGGAAATGCTGCTTGACTGGGGGAGGTGCGCGGGGGAGAAGAGCCCCGTGCCCCCCGACCCCACACCTGTCTCGAGAACCAAACAGCCAGACCCAGAGTCCCGGCTGGGCCCCTCGTAAAGCACTCCCCAGATGAACAGACACGTCCCTCATCCTAAATGATATTTTGAGGAAACAAAAGTCGCCCTAAAAGTCCTCCTGTTGCTGCGCCAGAGGCGTGGGGCGCAGACCGAAGTCGCCTGGGGGGCGGCGGGCCTCCCCCTCCCCCGCCTCCACATCACACACGTGGGTGTGGGCCACACGCTGGTGAGGGTTTCAAAGAGGAAGGATCACGTGTCCCAATTTATATAAAAGAAAAAAATCATGAGCGGTTAAGGATAAGCCAGAAAAAAGTCTGTTTGACGGGAGGTTTGGCAGATTTCTAAGCCACAGGGCTCAGGGGTCCGCGGGTCGGGCCATGCGGCGACTCGCACTGGTCTGAGGCAGGCGCTGGCCCCCACACAGCTCCTCTGCCCCTTACAGAGACTGACCTCACTCCTGCAAGTAAGGAAGGGATTGTCCCTCCATGTGTCGGTCGGGGGCGGGCGTCACCTGCGTCACCCGCAGCACCGGGAGCTGCGAGGCCCTGGCTCAAAGCTGGGCTGTGGCGCCGCGGCCACGAAACCCGCCACTGACGGGGCTCTGCGCTGACGCGGCCCACGCCTCGGGGTTTAAACCCCAGGACGCCACCACGGACAGGAGGAAGGCAGAAGGTCCTAAGAGCAGGGGGCCCGACCCAACCCCTCAAGGGTCACTCCGGGAAAGCGGTGAGGATGCTCACACTGCACAATGTACGTCTGGAAACTTCCAGCGCAAAGCCAACGCAGTCCAGAAGTAAACTGTGGGGCTGATTCTGCGGAGGCCACCCCAGGTCCTCCGAGGAGACGGAGCACGTCCTGAGCTCCGAGGGAGCTCCAGAGGCACCGCGGGGGGCCCTGCGAGCAGACAGGACACCCAGGTCCACTCCCGCAGGCCCCGTGGGCCCCGACCACAGAGGTTCGGAGACCACCGTGGGGGGCCTGCACGAACGCGGCGCGGGCGGCATCGGGCAGGGCTGAGAGCGCCCCAGCCCGCCTCCCCTGTCCCTTACGCGGGATTCCCATAGACGCCCCTCCCCAGGGAGGCGCCGCGGGGCCCCCAGCGGAGCAGAAGCACAGGCCCGGGCCAGGGAGCAGGCTGCGAGTGCCCACAGGGACCCGTCGTCCCCCCAGCCATCCTGCAAAGCCCAGGGTCGGGAGCCCACAGGGTCCAACCGGCTTCCGTCCGCCTCACACGTGACTGCCGGCGCTACGGGAAGTCAGGGGCGCCAGACGCTCTCTGCGCCCAGGCTGGGGGCACGAGCCACGGGCCCCGGCACACGCCCTCCCTAGGACACCAGTGCCACCGACTTGTGGAATCCTCTGAAAAAATGTCACCAAGACGTCAATACAAGAAGTGATTATTTGGCTCATGAAAGACCAGTAGAATATTCTGAATGTGTTACTTTATACTGATGCTGCATTCGGCTGCTTTAGGCAAAACAAAATAAAATAAAGTTCCTTTTTCTACGACCTCTAACTACTGGCTGTTTCAGGCCATTGTGGGGGCCGCCCCGACCGTTCGAGGACAGCTGAGAAGCACCCGGATTCTTCAAAGACAGACACACGCTGCCCCGTGTGGGAGGCCTTCATTTTTTCCCATCAAACCAGTATAAATTTTATCTTTAACATTGATGATATTTTGACAAAAAGGAGGAGAAGGTAATAGATTTTCTCTCTAAAAGAGTAGTTTTTACACTAGGCCAGAAAACCCTGGATTTCCAAGCAGAGAAACAGCACATGACCAGAGAGCTGTAGGACTCGGAGACGCCAGCGGCACGCCGTCGCCCCTTCTCTCCTCCCATTTAGAGTCAGTCAGGAGGCCTCCCTGATCCTGCTTCCACCCTGGCCTCACGGGCCGGCCAAGGGTGAGCAAGAGTGGCCCAGCAGGAGGGAGGCCCACTCGGATCCCACCAGGTACAGATTCCTGGGCCCCCGGAGCGCGGCCACAGGCCCCCCTTCCCTCTCCCACCTCTGAGGGGCCCGTGCACCTGCGGCAGTGTGCCATCTGCCCAGCCGGCCCCCCGCCCTGGTCACAGAGCTGCAGGCGGCCCCGCCAGAGCTGCAGGGCACCAGCGCTGACCCAGATGTGGGCAGCCTCCCTTCCGTGCGTGGGGATCCCTGGTGAGGCTGCAGGCACACCGCCAAGCGGGCGGGGAAGCGGTCCCTGGGCTCCGGGCACAGGCTGCTGTGGGATGCGGGTCCCCACGGGGGAGCGGGGGGGACCATGCGGGAAGGGACCCACGGGCTGCCGTGTGCAGCGGGGCAGGGCTCAGCCCGGAGGGTGCCGAGGGCACTGCTCTGGGGGCGGGGTTTCGTGTGTCCCGCCCGCGTACGTGGCCCTGGACAGGCTGCCCAGCACCGCCAGTGCGGGCGGGGCCGCCCGGAGCCAGACTTACCCGTGACGAGCAGCCGGGACGTAAACCGGGACAAGGAGGAGCCCTGTCTGAAAGCACCGCCAAGCCACGGCCACCGTTTCCGGCAGCCCCGCGTTTCCTCACCTGCGGCAAGTGCAACTGAAGGCCCTCGCTGGGGATGGGCTGGCGCGACGGCGTTTGATCCAAGTGCAAATTAAAAATGGTGGCCAGGGCCGACTGCGCGGCCCGGGCCTTGGCCAGCTTCTTGTTCCTGCCCGAGCCCTCGAAGAACCGGCCGTCCACCACCACGGACATGACGAAGCTCTTGGCGTGGCTCTCCCCGCTCTCCGACAGGAAGTCGTACTTGAGCCCCGGCCGCAGCTCGTTCAGGATCATCACCGGGTTCTTCCCGCTGGGCGGCGGGAACGGCGGGGGGCCGGGCAGGGGCGGCGGCGCCAGGCCGGCGGGCGCCGGGGACGCGGCCAGGCTCAGGTCCCCGCTGGAGCTGAAGGAGTCGTCCCCGTTGGAGCCCAGGTAGAAGGGCGCGTCGGCCCGGTCCGGGGTCTCGAAGCCGTTGAAGAGCGTGTCGGGGAAGTCGGCCTGGTCGGACGTGAAGTCCGCGTCGGCGGGCAGGGCCCGGCCCATGGCCCGGTGGGCCTCGGAGGCGTTGGGGAACTGCACGAAGGAGCGGAGCGCCTTCTCGGCCGCCTGCAGCTTGGCCTTCTTCTTGGTGGGGCCGGAGCCCTCGAACGCCTGCCCGTTCACCTCGACGGACATGACGAACAGGGGCGCGTGCACCGGCCCCGTCTGCGACAGCAGCGCGTACTGCAGGCCCGGCTTGAGCTCGTTCAGCTGCATCAGCGCGTTCTTGGGCAGCGCCGGCCCCGGCAGCCGCCTCCTCCTCTTCAGGCGGAACTTGGCGTGGCCGTTGCTGCCCTCCTCCAGGGGCCGCTTCCGGCCGGCGCCCCCGCCGCCCCCGTTGGAGAGCGGGGCGCCCTCGCCAGGCCCGGGGGCGCCGCCGTCCTCGGGGGGCGCGCTGTCCAGACCGCAGCTTTCCTTAACCTCTGTGCTGCTCGAACCTGCGGTGCCCAGAAAGAGTAACTTACAACGCCTTCGTTGCAGGATCTTGTAAATGCAAAATTTATAGATTCCTTTATCTCTCTTTGTAACTGGTCAAGTGATGTGTGCTCATTCGCCCCGCCCCGGCCCCGCGGCAGGAGCCGCACCTGCACCCCCAGAACGGCCACCTACACGGAAACGGCCGCCGTGCGTTTCGCTACATCACGGCCGACACCGTTTCCGTTTGGCATCACTAACCGCTTCTGCACTCGAGGGTGGACTCTGGAGATACCTGCTTCCTACAGGACCACCCCGAAGCGTCTGGAGACGCTGCACTGGAGCTTATCAGAACCCGGGGCGATCACGTGATCCCGGAAGAGCGCCTACCAGGGACTCGGGGGGGGGGGGGGGAGCATTCGCCTCCTTCCCGATGGCGCTTCCTCCGACGGAGCCCACGCTGGGCTCCGGCCGCAGCGCCGCCCGGGCAGGGCCAGGATTTACAAGACGCTAGTGTCTCGGGGCCCAGATATTGGATCAATACGGGCGGTCACTGGATTCAGTCCACGAATCAATCTGAGGACGCTCCTCCTGCCATCACGGAAAGATGCAGCTTCGCTACGGTATTAATTGAAATTCTTTTCATTACCTATGGGGGTTTATCTCTGAACCCTTGATATATTGCACAATAGAAAAAAAATGTGTAACAAGACATGAAATTGAAGCTGCAAACAGGCTACCACTTTGCAACTTTCTAAGTAAAGGCAGGGATTCTGTCCTTTTTTAAAAAAACAAACATTTGACGGATTTACAGGATAATTCGCTTATCCCACCTTTTAAAGGTAGTTTTTATTTGTAGTTAATTTTAAAACTCTAAAAGTTCATGGCAAAAGAAATATGATTTTAATTCTAAAAAGGGGAACAGTGAGGTAGATGCTCTTCCCTGTACGTTTATTAAGCTTGTTTAGAAAAGAGGAAAAGAAGGGACTCCTGGATTTGCCGGCCGCTCCTCACAGGCCGGCTGCGCGGAGGCGCAGGAGCGATGGGCCGGCCGTGCGGGGCTGTCCCCGGGACCGGGCCGACAGACCTGTCACTAGTGCTCGGAGACGTGGTCAGTAACCAAATACCGACGCGTGCGAGCGCCCCGCAGGCGCCCGGACACAGCGGCCCCGGGTCGTGGCACGAAAGCCAGGAGGAGACCCTCACGACACTAAGCTAACAGCGCTGGGGACACAGGAGGCTGCGCGGGACAGGAAGCCTGGCTGACGGTCACCAGTCCCCAGAGCCAGCGTTCTCAAACCCCCAGGGCCGTCGTCCCTCCGCTGGGGGTAAAGGGTAACCCTGGTTTCAAGCCGGCCCCGGGGAAGCGGGCTCCACACGGAGGCAGAGCCAGCGGCCGGGCCCTCTCCCTGCGGCCGCCCGGCGCCCGGCTCCTGACACACACACCACTTCTCCCAGTTGACAAAGCTGATGGAATGGACACTAAATTTTCATTTATAACATCCTCCAGCAAAAGCTCGATAGGTTACTCCTTTCGGTGCTCAAAAGAAACAAAGGTTAAAAGGGCAGAGCAAGAGACAGGATTCGGGTTAACAAAGAGCAAGAACATCACACACTAGATGGCCGCGCGCATGCTGACGCCGCCGCCAAGCAGGACTGTCGACGTGGGAATCGGGCCGTGGAAACACACGCGCGTCCAACCAGTCACTGCCTCTGGAACAAGGGCGTCCTTTAAGAAATAAAAACAATCAGTATTGGACTGACAGTCTTGAGATGTAAAAAAACCACACATCCTACGGCAGAGTTCGCGCCGGGTCCGAGCGGGCGCTCGCTCGGGAGGCGCGGACACGCTCGTCTCTGCTCTCGCCAGAGGCGCCGCTGCGTGAAGGGAACACACACGGAGTTAGACCCCCCCCCCCCCGCCCCCCCGCCGCCATCCCGGCTCCTCGGGCGCAGCCGCAGGTGCTACGTGCGCTCACGGATGTGAGCGCAACCCAGTGAGATCTTCGTGCTTTTGAGACAACAGGAGACGCGGGACCACACACCTCCAGCGCCAGAGCCCACATTCACCTTTCAGGAAAATCACCCAGAAGAATCCTGCGGCTTGGTGAGTGACCGCAGGGTCTACACGCCGCGACGTTTCACCCATGCCAGACAGACGACCGTCCACAGCCCCGAAAAAGGAGACTCGGGGGACACGCGGTCCTCACGGGGGAGGGGGTAGTGCCCGGGCAAAGTGGGCACGGCGAGTGGAGCAGATCAGTGAAAACAGGCTTTAAGAGGAGGCTCCGCTGGGGACAGCGGCCCGAAGATGGCGCCCTGCAGGCAGCGGGGGAGGGCAGCACCTCGGCCACGCTTTTCACGCCGCAGCCGCCACAGAGCAGATTTCCCACGCGGTCCGTGCCCCCAGGCTCGCGGAGCGGCCCTTGAGGCAGCAGCGCCCTGCCCGCTGAGCTTCTGCGTTCCGCGTGGCAGACAAGCCCAAGTCCAAGGCCTCAGCCGGCCGGTTCTGGGTGAAGTCACGGGGAGACTGACTGAGCTCTGCTCTTTCCCTGGTCACAGCTGGGCACAGACAGGTAAGAATGTACCTGTGTCCACGGGTCAGAAAATGGTGTCTTCTTGTAATGTCCCAACTTCTGTGGGAGCCTTTAAACCTTATCCAAACCCACTGCTATCGGGGATTAATGATAAAACAGCAGAGGGAAGTGCATTCGGCAAACTTTTCGCAGAGAGCACCACCGAGGGCGGGGAGGGGGTGCCCCTGAGGCTCGCCGCCCTGCACCCCAGAAAGGACGGTGTGGGACACAGAGCTCTGGTCCACAGCAGCCCAAAGGCTTGCTGACGTCTCGGAAACTTAAAATGAGCAGACTCACGGGAGCCCCTTCCTTCAAAGCACAGGGAAAATTTACTGTATTTGCAGGGAAAAATTTAGGGCGCTATCCCAAATGACCAAGCATTTATATCAATCTCGGAAGGCATCTTAGATCTGGACAGGTGAAAACCCAGCCGCCAGCAGGAGAGCCGCGCCGTGACGCGGCACGGAACCAGCAGCTGTGAGGCGCGTGCGTCTAGAGACATGTGCGCGCCCCGCAGGTGTGTGACGGTCCCAGAATGATGGCAGCGGAAGGTCCGGACAGACGGCTGCAAGGAAGATGTCCACAGAAGCACCAACACCTACTGTCGGGAATACATCAGAAATTTAAAACACGCCACCATTACTAGCCCACACTGCAGGAAAAAAATCACGTTTCCCAAATTAGTCTCATTGCAAATATTTACAAGAACACTAAGATTTTAACGGAGAATTAGCTACTCGATGCTACACGAGAGGCCCAGGTCTTACTCATGTTTTCTTCATCTTCTACATCCATGGCAAAGTGCTGGGGAGGGTCTCTTGACTGGCGGAGACGGCTTCTGTCTGAAAGACAGCAAGAAAACGACTTTGAGCGCCGCCGTCGCAGGAGTACGGGGTGAGCCCGCCGCGCGGGGCCCCGGCGACAGCAGTGCAGACGAGAGAAGAAAGCCCGCACGCGAGGAGGGCTAGGTCCGCCGTCGGGGACCGGACACGGGACGCGCCCACCGCCCCGGCACGGTCCAGAGCCCCGAAGGACCGCCAGCCCCGGCCACGCTGCCAGGAGGGACGGCGGAGGCAGGACGGAGGCGGGACGGAGGCGGGACGGAGGCAGGACGGAGGCATGGCAAGGGAGATGCGGTCTGAGCAGGGCAGCCCTGTGCCGGGGGGAGCCCTCCCACAGGACGGGGTGAAGACACTCCATGTCCCGGCAGAGGACGGCAGAAGCACACACACGCCAGCCCGCCTGCCACTGGGCACCCCCCACCCCTCCCGCCGGGCACTCTGGTCTGGTCAGAGCCGGGACACCGCTGGACGGCCCCCTGTTCTTCTTCATCTCAAACAGCATCTCGTGTGGGTGCAGCCCCGGGGGACGCACAGCCGCCTGTGGCCTCCTCTGCCGGCAGGAGAACCGCAGGAAGCCCTCGAGAAGCCGCGCCTCCCATTATCCACATACGGACAGGTGTAAGTCTCCTCCTGAACACCGTGGCTGCGCTCCGCAGGCCCGTCCTCACGCGCGACCTGCCACCAGGACCATCAGACGGCGGAGGAATCGCCTGCATGTGTTCCGGCCGCGTCTGCTTTGTATGACGCGGCATCTACATTGTTAGTCACTAAAGGGCAGATTCCGTGTGTTTGGGACAATGAGCTAAAACATGCAAATGAGTTCTAAATATCCCTATGTATCTAAAACGTGTGCAGTTTTCACGAAATCGTTTGTTATCCGTAACGGTGAATCTCCATACACACCTGGCAAATTTGTTGCTAAAAGTTAATGGTTTTCTGTTTAGAATCTTTTGTTTATTTATTTAAGTAATCCCTACCCCTCCCCCCCAGGGGACTCAAACCCATGACCCAGAGATGAGTCACCTGCTCCTCTGAATGAGCCAGCTGGGAGCCCCTCTTTTTAGAATCCTTTATTCAAGAAAGTGTTGCACGTAGTTTTAGAAACATTACTGTTTTGTATTTGTTAATTACTTCAGGGTATATTTTCTGAGAACGCGTGTGTGCAAAGCACAGGGGGCACTGGAAACCTAACTGGGTCGAGCAGATTCTGCAGTTGAGAAATGTAAACAGAAACCTAACCTGAGAAGCTGATCCTGTGAAGGAAGGACTCACATTTCAGGGTGGACACAGCACTGGAACCTGAGTGACGCCCCCCGAAGCCCGTGCACACGAGGCGGCACTGCCTGGGGCTGGTCCCCAGCACGGCACGGTGGGGACAGGCAGACGGCGTCTGGACGGAGCAGAGGGGTCCCGCCGGCGTGTGACGCCCGCGCACGGGCATGGCGGCCTCCACGTGCGACTCCCTATCTGCATGTATTTTAATACTCCCATGGCGGAAGCTCTTAATGGGAAGGGACTTCCCTGAGGTCCAAAGCGGGAGGGAAGAGGCGGTCGCAGTTTTACGCACAGCTCGCCCGTGGTGAGACGTAGGGGCTCTGACGGGTCACTCAGGGGGAGGGCCAGGTCAGGAGGACGATGCGTGACGGCTGACTCGAGCCTGGAGGGCAGGCCAGCGGGGGGCACACCCCGAAGATGGCCGGCCGGTGGCTCGTAGGAAAGCACAAGGTCACAGAGCACTTCAGGGAAACCCAAACTACGACCTCTGGACACACACGCAAACCCCGCAGAGCACGCTGCCCCTGCCGGCCAGACGCGGTGTTAACACAGCAGAAGGGATGTGCGCCGAGGGACGGTGGAGCCGAGGGTCTTCTTCCTTCCCCCAGCTCGGTATGAGGGACAGTCCTGGACGTGACACACAGAGCGAACAGAGCAAGGCTCTGGAGGGGAGGGAGGAAGGCGGACCAGGTCACAGACAGCTGGGGACCGAGGAACTGAGCGGCAGGCAGCCCCCGGGCCTGCTGTTTGCAGGTTATCCCAGACGGGGAGCCGAGGACGCTGGCCGCCCGGAAACACCAGCAGACACGGACACGGACACACCCGGCCAAACAAGGTCCAAGACCGGCACCTGGCGACGGAGGAAGCGCCTTCCCCGGCCGGATCCCCAACCTCCCGCCTGCACCACACAGTCAGGGCCAACGCTCGGGGGGCCGGCCGGGGGGGCCCCTTTCATCCCCCGGGGGTGTCGCAGAGGCCCAGCTGGGAGGCAAGACTCGCCTCCGTCCGGCAACGTCAGCGGAGGCCACAGAAGAGCAGCAACCTGGGCGCCGGGCTCCGGGACCCGCACGGCAGCGATGAGGGGCGGCCCCACCCCGGCAGAGAGAGCGGCGAGAGAGAGTCAGCGGAAGCAGGAGCTCCGGTAAGACCCCTGTGATATGTCCAAGTTCCAGTAAAACATCAGCCATCAGACCGAAAGCCACAAAGACTCAAACTGAATGAAAAAGTACGATCAACAAAAGGCCAACTCAGATGTTACCATTATTGGAGAAAGATTTTAAAGTCGCCGTCACAAAAGAGAAGAGAGTGAAGAGTAGTCTAACTGATTTAGCGCTGAGGGCGGCGTGGGGTTGGTGAGGGACAGACTCACGGAACAAGGGACCTAGTGAGAGGCCTGCACCCACAGGCCCGCTGACCGTGGACGGCGGCGCCAGCGCGGGGCTGCGGGGGAGGGGCAGCGCGGTCCACCGAGGGCCCGGAGTCCGCGCCCTGCACAGGACCGGCTCGAAGCGCCCCAGAGGCTTCAGCGTGAACTCAGGAGAGTTCTTTACAGAGAACACTCCTGCAAGAGCCACCGAGAAGGGCAAGGACGGGCCACGGACGGGGAAGGGGGGTTTGAAAGCCACTGTCTGCCAAACAGAATGCACGTGACATCCTCAAAACTAAACAATACAACCAGCCCGTCGGGAAACGGACAGGAGGTGTGGACAGACACACGGCAGAGAGAAGACCGTGAGCTCACGGACGGGGTCGCTGTCACCCGCCCTCAGGGAGATGCCGCTGAACCCCGCGTGCGACCCCGCCACACGCCCGCGAGAACGGCTCCCAGACAAAACGGTGACCGCCGCGAACGGGGCGCAGACGCGGAGAGACCGGGCCCCCCGGGAATGGAGCACGGGGCGGCCACGCTGGGAAACAGTTCGGCCGCTTCTTAAAAACTAACCACGGGCGTTTTATCCCCGAGAGACGAAGACACGTGGGGGCGCCTGGCCGGCTTGGTCGTTAGAGCACGAGTTCACGCCCCACGTCCGGTGAAGAGATTTTACTTAAAAAATTTTTAATAAACAGAGTGTTTATAAGCAACTTTATTCACAATAGCCCCAAAGTGGGAAAAACCCAGATGCCCTTCAGCAGGGGAAGGACTAAATCAAGGGTGGCCCGTCCACACGGCGATGACTATGTGGCAATGAGAGGAACAGCCACGGATACACACAGCACTGTGGGCGGATCTCCAGACAGCAAGGCTGCAGTCACCGTATGGACTGATGCTGACTCCACTGATGTGTCACATCCCCGAAAGGAGACAACTGTAAAGACGGGGACAGACTGGTGGTCATCCAGGTTTGGGGAGGTGTGGGTGTGGCTATAAAAGGGCAACGGGAGGGATCCGTGTGGCACTAGAATGTTCTGGATCTGACTGTATGGAGGTCAATGTCCTCATTGTAAGAGTGCGCTGTGGAAAGTGAACATGGGCGCTCTCTCGCATGATTTCCTACAGCCACGGTGGGAGGCGCACGACACAGCCCGGCAGGAACTGGCCCCCGGAGGTCTGGGACGATGGGTCACACCGGCCACAGCAGCGATGGCAGCCTGAGCGCAGAGGACGCTGGCACGGCGGAGCTCACCTGACTTGCGGAGTTCACCTCGTTTACCTGCTCCTACATATTAAAATCCTAAAAAAAGGACACGGGAAATGTCACACAGCAGAAAATAATCGGGCTGCGCACGGCGGCGTGTGGGTACGCGCATATTAGGAACAGAAGCCAGAAATCTCTCACGCAGCAGAAGCCAACATTTTCCGCTCCTACAAATGCCACTCTTATACCAAAGGTGAGAAAACAAAGCGAAATAATAAATGCAAGCACTTTAGGGCATTTCGCGTGATCACTCTTCTTTCATTATGAAAAGCACTTCTTTCAGCCTGGACTACAGATACGGTAAGAATGAGAGCTCCACAAAAATCCCATATGGCACAAAATTCCAGGAAGAGCCAATTAAAGAAAAGCTTTCTTGGATAGGAATAGTCAAATAATTTCCCCCTTTTTGAGAACGCCCCTAAAGAAGCAGGAACTAAGCTAAACTTGGGGCACCAAGGTGTGGAAAGACCACTCAAGTTGGCGTCAGAAGACCAGCATTGACGGTTAACTCCATTCCAGTCACAATTCCAGCGTTTCTTTGTGTGAGAGAACTAGGCCAGCAGTTCCAAGTTTACGTGGAGAAACGACCAGGTCTGAGCAGCCCCAAAACGAACCACAGGAGCCACGAGGCAGGGCCAGACGTCCCAGATGGGACCCGATGGAGTGTCAACACCTGAGACAGTATGCATAGTTCACAGACGGCCCCTCGGTGTGATGGCTGCCACGTTCAGGTCACATGAAGCACACCCCAGAACGGGCTGTGCGGACGACGTGGTGCCCAAGTCAGTAACGAGTACTTCCTAATAAACAGGACTGGACACGAGTTACTGCCCAGAAGAACTGACTTCCAGTAACACAGTTCGACTGGCAATGTTTTATTTCTCACGTGGTGGGGGGTGAACGGCTATCTGTTGTACTATTATACCTTTGTAGACGCACACGCGGTAACACAGAGCACACACCACATGCGGAAGAAGAACATTCCTCCAGTCTTCCGACCTGTCTCTCCTCCAGGGAGAGCGAGGCTCTGCGGGTTCCCACCTTTCCATGCCCTCCCCTTCCGGAGGGAAAAAAGGTGCTCTGGAATAAACATTAAGAACATGACTTACTTTTACTAACGATGTGCCAGAGTGTGAATTTTCTCTATTGTGCCGCTGAGAATGCTATCTTTAGGAAGTCACTAAAAATGTATAGTTAAAAAAAATGTTTAAGACAGGCAGTGAACTTGGTTAAAATTACTCGTAATTATTACTGGATTTTATCCACTTAATTCTCAAAACAGAACAGTCTTAAGACAAGTTTTAGATATTACTTGTGGGTGTTATGGGTTTTATTTTTAACAGCCATACACTGCAAATTTTTAAAAAGAGAAGTGTTAAAATGGAGATTATTAGTGCTGACTCTACTATAAATCAAGCAACGTGCTAATATCTAGATTAATTTTACAGCTGTAGCAAAAATATTAAATGAGGATTTGACTATTTAATAAAGGTAACTGAAATACAAAATGCTTACATCATTTGAAGGAAAATAACCTAAATTCAACAACTTAATCATGTATATTTAGAGAATACATTTCATGATTTGCATTTTGCTTTCACTATCATACAAACAAAATAATATCACTGAAGTATCTAAAACATTCAATGCATAAGGTTTACAATAAAATATTTTTTTCTAGGCAACCAGCCCAGTAATGGATGTTAAATTACCCTTTAGAGATTCTGTATACATTGAATAAAATATGGCAGGCTGTGCATAGGAAATAAAAGTTCATGTATTACTACTACGGACATGTTTTCTTCTAATGAAATGCAACATGGGATAATTAAAATAAGCACAGCAATCAGCAAAAAAAGCCTCAAACTAATAACTAATTATAGCAAGGCTGCAGTATACCAGGTTAACATACCAAAGTCAATCCCTTTCCTGTATACCAGCAATAAATACACGGAATTAGAAATAAAAACAAAATACAGCCCACATTACCAAAACCAAAAGACTTACGTATAAACCTAACCATACGTATAAGACCTGTATGAGAAAACTATGAAACTTTGCTAAAATGAAAGACTTACATAAATGCAGAGATATTCCATGTTCATGGATAGGAAAACAATACTGTCCAGATGTCAGTTCTTCCCAGCTTGGTCTGTAGATTCAATGCAATCCCACCAAGTCATTTTGTAGCTACTGACAAACCCATTCTAAAGTTTATAGGAAGAGACTAAAGACCCAGAGTAGCCAACACAATGTGGAAAAAGGACAAAGCTGGAGGACCAGCACCATCGACCTCAGGACTCACTATGAAGCTACAGCGACCAAGACCGTGTCGTGGTGGAGAA
>PJEM01019793.1:0-15027 GCA_004023845.1 Helogale parvula
CCCCCCGAACCTCACCCCCTGCCCCAGGCCCTGGCCTCCTCACCTAGATCCCCTGCCCACCGCCCCCCTTGAATGCCCTTGCTGACCACTGGCGCGGCTTTGTCCCCGACGGCATCCACTCAGGAGCTGCCCAGCCACGGTGGCCGCTGTCTGCAGCGCTTGAGTGCAGGCCCTGGTGCTGGCGGGCCCCCAGTTCCTCACCTGCTGCCGTCTCCACGCACAGGGATGTTCCCGGGGACAGGCGGGATGGTGGCCCCCGGCATGGCCTGCCAGTACACCGTCCAGTTCTCCCCCGACTGCCTCGGGGATTTCGATGATTCCATCTTAGCAGAGACGCAGTCGGCCCACGCGCTCCTGATCCCCCTGCAGGCCCGCAGGCCTCCCCCGGTGCTGACACGTGAGTGCACGCCCCGCCGCCTGCTCCCGGGCCTCGTGGGCAGGGGCACCGGGGCTCTACTGGCGGCCTCCGTGCCGACCTCGCGGTGTCAGACCCCGGCCAGCTGCCCCCGGGTGACACACGTGAGCAGTTCCAACGCGGGCTCCGCTGGCCCGTGGACACGCACTGAGGGCTCCCTCACTTGCCAGCAGGCCCCCCCGGCTGGGCACAGACCGGAAGTTAGGGCCCCTCCGCAACCCCCGGGCCCATGCCGGGTGGCCCTGGTCTGGGCCGAGGCCCCAGCGGGTGGCGCATGGTGGCCAGTGACCCACCTGCAGGAGCAGCGGTCAGGGTGTCCCTGCTCATCCTCCGAGCCGGGTACTGGGCCGCAGCTGCTCACGGACAGGAGGGCCACCTGGGGGGCTGTCATCTCTCATGTGCCTCTTTCCCTGCGACTCCAGTGTCACCGGTGTTGGACTGTGGCTACTGCCTCATCGGGGGAGTGAAGATCACCAGGTTTCTCTGCAAAAACATGGGCTTCGGTGCCGGCAAGTTCTGCATTTTTCCTAAAAAGAACTGGCCTCCGCTAAGCTTCAGGGTGAGTGAGCACAGGCTGCTCCCCGAGCGGAGCCGGAGCCCGCCCTCCCCTCTCCCTCTCCCCTCCCTCCCAACCTGTCGGAGGACATCTCCATCCCCCATGGGAGGAAGTCTCCGTCTGGAGTGGGAGGTAGTCCCCGTCCTGCGTGGGAGGAAGGGCCCCGTCCCGTGAGGGTGCTGGAGGGCACCTGTGATTGGAAACACCCAGGGAAAGCAACTGTGTAACCTCTCCCCCCCAGCTGCCGTCACCCAAACGCGAGCCCAATGTGCAGAGTCCTGTGTGGACACCTGTGTCCCCTGGGCAGGCTGTCATGCCCCGTGACCTCCCAGCCTGGCTCGAGTGTCACTGCATTTATTCACTCAGTCATCACTGTAGCAAATGTTTCTGGTTTTGTTTTAATTTTTAGTCTTTAATTTATTTTTGAGAGAGACAGTGTGAACAGGGGAGGGCAGAGAGAGAAGGAGATACAGAATCTGAAGACAGACTCCAGGCTCTAAGCTGTCAGCACAGAACCTGATGTGGGGCTCGAACTCGCGAACCGTGAGATCATGACCTGAGCCGATGTTGGAAGTTTAACCGACTGAGCCCCCTATGCGCCCCGTGTAGCAAATGTTTTAAGAGATACAGGGCCACACCTGGCAGCTCTTGGACTGAGTTCTCTGTGCATATTGCTTTGGGACGGGGCCCAAAATCATTTTTTTGAGACAACATTGAAAACTAGGGAGATTTCACATCGAAATCTGCACTTGCTGCTCTGAGAAGCTGGCGGGCCTGCAGCGCTGGGCCAGGACTCTGAGCGGCCCTGCTGGCCGGCCGGGCCCATCGAGGGCTTGCCCAGGTTTCGTGTTTCCTGTAGGAGAGACATTCTCCTAACGGTGTCTCTGGAGAGCAAGTGGTAGATCCAGTCGACTGCGCTCCCAGACCACGTGCCATCTACTTCCATTACCTGCGGGGTCCCGTAGTGGGGTTGTGTCCCTGCGTGGGGTCCCGGGTCCTGTAGTGGGGGTTGTGTCCCTGGCGTAGGGTCCTGGGTCCTGTAGTGGGGGTTGTGTCCCCACGTGGGGTCCCGGGTCCTGTAGTGGGGGTTGTGTCCCTGGCGTAGGGTCCTGGGTCCCGTAGTGGGGGTTGTGTCCCCGTGTGGTGACATGGCTGTTTGTTGGGACCCAGGCCTGCAGCCCTGCTGACAAGATGGCGGCTCCCCTGACTCTGGGGCCTAAAGCCCAGGCGCCGATTGGGGATGGGGGTGGGGCGCGGATTGGGGACAGTGGGATGGATTGGGGTTGGGAGCAGATTGGGGATGGAGGGCGCGGATTGGGGGCGGGGCCGATTGCAGACCGGGCAGACTCTCAAGCTGGCACCAGCCACCGCGGATGCTGTGGCGAGGACAGGACAGTGATGTGGGTCCTGGATGAGGTCGTCTCCCACGTGCGAGGCGCTGGTCAGTGGTGTCCCTTTGGCCTCCCACCAGAGGGCAGCTCCTCCCCTAGCTGAGAGCCTGGGAAGCCCGCCTGGGGCCCCGGGAAGGTGGCCGGGGGGGGGGGCGCTGAACCGAGGAGCCGCGGGGTCTCCCACACGGCGCCCGGGGTGGTCCTGCAGGTGGCAGAGCGGAAGCTCCGAGGAGAGGAGGTGTGACCCTCACCCCTGGGTGTCACGATCTCCGCGCGCTTGCGTCATTTCCCACTTTCCTTTCAGACCGTGGCCACCATGGGCTTCGTGGAGGAGCCCCCCTTTGGAATCCTGCCGTCCATGTTCGAGCTGGCCCCGGGGCAGGCCGTGTGCCTGGAGGTAGGGCACCGGCACCGTGTGCTTTCTCCTCCGGACATGGTGGCGCCTGTTTCCCCAGCGCTCGCAGGGTCTCATTTGTCTGTGTTTTCATGACCTGACTATCCAGTCCCGTTCCAGGAGGTGTCTGTGTGCAGGTGTGTTGTGACATTCCGTGGGGTGGCCCCCCTTCCCAAGCCAGTGCAGACAGCCCTAGCGTTTCCATCATGACCCCCAAATGCTGCTTGTCCACAGTCGGCCTGGGAGTCCTTTCCACCTTAGCCGCCTTCCTTCGGTTCTTCAGTCTCTCTTGGATGCCAGCCCCACCCCCGCCAGATCTGGTGCCTGGGGAGCCCTGTGGCTTTGTCCCCTTTCCTCTTCCGTCCTCAGGCCTTTCCCTGAACCTCTACGTGAAGCTCCCAGACTCGGGTCTGCCGGCTGTGGGCTCCTCCGTCCAGCGGTCCCTCAGGCTCACCACAGCTGCTCGCTGTCCCCAGCAGGGTGATGGCACCTTGCCCCTCTTGCTCCACACCCTCGCCCTCCCTGACTCCCTGGGCCAGGAATCAGGCGCTGACATGCGAGAGTGGAGGCATGTGGTTTCTGGCCAAGTGGGTTCTGGGCTACAGCGCTGTCGGCAAGTGGCACGAGCCACAGGGCTTTCAGACACAGCCGCCTCTCACGGTTCGCCGCGACACTTGTAGACACAGTGCTGTCCCTGCCCTGGTCCTGAGGTGCTGAGTTAACGGGCCTGGGGTTTGCCTGAGGCATAGGATTTTTTAAATTAAGTTCATTTATTTGAAAGAGAGAGAGCACACATGGGGAGGGGCAGAGAGAGAGGGAGAGAGAGGATCCTAAGCAGGCTCCAAGCTGTCAGCACCGAGCCCGACGTGGGGCTTGGTCTCACAGACCGTGACATCATGACCTGAGCTGAAATTAAGAGTTGGAACCTTAACCACTGGGCCACCGGCGCCCCGAGGCACAGGACCTTTAAAGCTCTGGTGTGCGGGAAGTCTGGGCCCGCTGCTGGGGGAGGGGGGGGAGAGGAGGGCCTCCTCATCAGCTGCCTCCCAGTTCCAAGCGCCTGATGGGATCTTATTTTGCACGCACGTCTGTGCCGATCTGAGCCCCAGTAGGAACCTGGCTCTTGGGGTGAGAACGAGGCCAGATTGGGGCGTCATAGGGCTTTCTCAGTCCCCGCCTGCTGCCAGGGGAGGGCTTGGGTCCTCTTGCCTGGACCAGGCCAGGACATGCCCCTCGCCCCATGCCCCTGTGATCCCCAGGGACAGGAAGAGGGGAGCAGCAGGACTCTGTGGGGAGCAGTGACGAGTCCAGAGGACGTTCCCCCTTGGCATTCCTTGTGTATTTGATTTTGGGGGTTTTGTTTTAAAACATATTCATATATCCAAGGAGGAAACAAATTCACGATTGAAAAGCAAAAGATGCAACCAGGTGAACGAACAGTCCAGTGCTCCTTCACTGCAGTTTCTCAGGCAGCCAGAGGTCCCCAGCCTCACCAGGCTCTCCGAACGCCCTTCCAGAGACACGTGATGTCTAAATGGGCGACTGAGCGTGTTTTCTTTTGTTTCCACTTTTCCTTCCCTCAAATTGCTGCCCCCTCACTGTTCTACCTTTATTTTCTAAGTGTGTTTTTACTTTGAGAGAAAGAGAACATGCACACAAGTAGGGGAGGGGCAGAGAGAGAAGGAGAGAGAGAATCCCAAGCAGGCTCCACGCCGTCAGCACAGAGCCTGACACAGGGCTCCATCTCACGAACCGTGAGATCGCAAGCTGAGCCCAAACCAAGAGTCGGATGCTTCGCCCACTGAGCCGCTGGGTGCCCAGGTTCTATATCTGTATTTGTCACAGGTGCCTACTATTCCACGCTGTGAAGGAGCCGTAATTCAGGTCAGCTGTCCCCCGCTGATGGCTGTGAAGGTTTTCTCTGATCTCTGGCCACGCGGTGAACGCAGACATCACTGTCCAACTATGAGTCTCCCAGAAGGTCACGGTCCTTGAAGTGGATTTGCTGACTGGGGGTCTCTGCTGGTCAGGATTGTGACACACGTCGCCCAAATCCCAGCCATGCAGACATATGAGGGTGCCTGTTTTCGCACACTATTGCCAACAGGGCGGTGTTGTCAAACTTAAAAACTGTTAAAAAAAAAAAAAAAAAAGGAAAAACCATCATCGTGAATGTTAAGGCACATACGAAATTGGAGAGGATAGGTGACTGATCGCTGTGTCCTCAGTACCCAACTTCAACGTTTATCAGCTCTTGGCCAACCATGTGCGTCCTCATCCCCCATCTCCTCCAGCCAGATCCCCCCTTTCCCTCCAGATTATTTTGAAGAAAATGAAGATATTTTGTTGTCTCGTTTGTGATGACTAACTTCTGCTCTTTACCAGTGTGAAGACTGAATATTTTTTCTGCATGGTTTTCCTTTTCATTCTTTTCTCACGAATAAGGTTAAACTTGTTGTCATCTGTTTTTTTCTAATTTTTTTAATGTTTATTTATTTGGGAGACAGAGAGATAGAGTGCAAGCAGAGGAGAGGCAGAGAGAGAGGGAGACACAGAATCTGAAGCAGTCTCCTGGGTCTGACCTGTCAGCACAAACCCTGACGCAGGGCTTGAACTCACAAAGTGTGGTCATGACCGGAGCAGAGGTCGGATGCTCAACCCACTGAGCCCCCCAGGCGTCCCTGTTGTCTCTTGTTGTTGTTTTTTTTTAACAGTGTATTGTCAAAGTGGTTTCCATATAACACCTCGGGCTCTTCCCCACAAGTGCCCTCCTCCATTACCACCTCTTTTCCCCTTCCCCTCCCCCTTCAACCCTCTGTTCATTTTCAGTATTCAACAGTCTCTAAGGTTTTGCATCCCTCTCTCTCCCCAACTCTCTTTCCCTCTTCCCCTTCCCCTGGTCCTCCATTAGGGTTCTCCTGTTTTCCTGTTAGACCTATGAGTGCAAACATATGGTATCTGTCCTTCTCCACCTGACTTACTTCGCATAGCATGACACCCTCAAGGTCCACCCACTTTGCTACAAATGGCCACATTTCATTCTTTCTCATTGCCATGTAGTACTCCATTGTGTATATATACCACATCTTCTTGATCCATTCATCAGGTGATGGACATTTAGGCTCTTTCCATGTTTTAGCTATTGTAGAAAGTGCCGCTATGAACATTGGGGTGCATGTGCCACTGTGCATCAGCCCTTCTGTATCCTTTGGGGAACTCCCCAGCAGTGCTATTGCTGGGTCATTGGGGAATTCTACTGATAGTTTTTTGCGGGACCTCCACAATGTTTTCCAGAGTGGATGCACCAGTTTGCATTCCCACCAACAGTGTAGGAGCGTGCCTGTCTCTCCACACCCTTGCTAGCATCTATAGTCTCTTGATTTGTTCATTTTAGACACTCTGACTGGTGTGAGGTGGTATCTCAGTGTGGTTTTGATTTGTGTTTCCCTGATGACGAGTGATGTTGAGCATCGTTTCATGTGCCTGTTGGCCATCTGGATGTCCTCTTTGGAAAGTGTCTGTTTATGTCTTCAGCCCATTTCTTCACTGGGTTATTTGTTTTTTGGGTGTGGAGTTTGGTGAGTTCCTTGTAGATTTTGGATACTAGCCCTTTATCTGCTATGTCATTTGCAACTATCTTTTCCTGTTCTGACAGTTGCCTATTAGTTTTCTTGATTGTTTCCTTTGCAGTGCAGAAGCTTTTTATCTTGATGAGGTTCCAACAGTTTAGTTTTGCTTTCATTTCCCTTGCCTTTGGGGATGTGTTGGGTAGGAAATTGCTGCGGTTGAGGTCAAGGAGGTTGTTTCCTACTTTCTCCTCAAGGGTTTTGATGGTTTCCAGTCTCACATTCAGGTCCTTCGGCCATTTTGAGTTTATTTTTGTGTATGGTGTAAGAGAGTGGTCTAGTTTCATTCGTCTGCATGTTGCTGTCCAGTTCTCCCAGCACCACCTGCTAAAGAGGCTGTCTTTTTTCCATTGGATACTCTTTCCTGCTTTGTCAAAAATTAACTGGCCATACATTTGTGGGCCCAATTCTGGGTTCTCTATGCTATTCCATTGGTCTGTGTGTCTGTTTTTGTGCCAATACCGTACTGTCTTAATGATGACAGCTTTGTAGGAGAGGCTAAAGTCTGGGATTGTGATGCCTCCTGTTTTGGTTTTCTTCTTCAATATTACTTTGGCTATTCGGGGTCTTTTGTGGTTCCATACAAGTTTGAGGATAGCTTGTTCTAGCTTTGAGAAGAACACTGGTGCAATTTTGATGGGGATTGTATTGAATGTGTAGATTGCTTTGGGTAATAATGTCATTTTCACAATGTTTATTCTTCCGATCCATGAGCATGGAATGTTTTTTGATATCTTTGTGTCTTCTTCAATCTCTTTCATAAGTTTTCTATAGTTTTCATCATATAGGTCTTTTACATCCTTGGTTAGGTTTACTCCTAGGTATTTGATGGTTTTTCATGCAATCGTGAATGAGATCAATTTCTTGATTTCTCTTTCCGATGCTTCATTATTGGTGTGTAGGAATGCAACCGATTTCTGTACATTGATTTTGTACCCTGTGACTTTACTGAATTCGTTGATCAGGTCTAGAAGGCTTCTGGTGGAGTCTGCGGGGTTTTCCATGTAGAGTATCATGTCATCTGTGAAAAGTGAAAGTTTGACTACTTCTTTGCCAATTCTGATCCCTTTTATTTCCTTTTGTTGTCTGATTACTGATGCTAGGACTTCCAGCACTGTGTTAAACAACAGTGGTGAGAGTGGACACCCCTGTCGTGTTCCTGATCTCAGGGGGAAAGCTCTCAATTTTTCCCCATTGAGGATGATATTGGCTGTGGGCTTTTCATAAACTGCTTTTATAATGTTTAGGTAAGTTCCTTCTCTTCCGACTTTCTCAAGGGTTTTTATTAAGAAAGGGTGCTGTATTTTGTCAAATGCTTTTTCTGCATTTATCGACAGGATCATATGGTTTTAATCTTTTCTTTTTTTAACGTGATGTGTCACGTTGATGGGTTTGCAAATATTGAACCAGCCCTGTAACCCAGGAATGAATCCCACTTGATCATGATGGATAATTTTTTTTATATGCTGTTGAATTTGACTTGCCAGTATCTTGTTCAGTATTTTTGCATCTGTATTCATTAAGGATATTGATCTGTATTTCTCTTTTTTTGCTGGGTTTCTGTCTGGTTTGGGTATCAAGGTGATGCTGGCTTCGTAGAATGAGTTTGAAAGTTTTTCTTCTATTTCTATTTTTTGGAGTAGTTTGAGAAGAATGGGTATTAGCTCTGCTTTAAATGTCTGGTAGAATTCCCCTGGGAATCCATCAGGCCCTAGGTTCTTATTCACTGGGAGATTGTTGATAATGGATTCGATTTCTTCACTGGTTATCAGTCTGTTCATGCTTCCTATCTCTTCCCATTTGAATTTTGGCCGTGCATGTGCATTTAGGAATTTGTCCATTTCTTCTGTGTTGTCCAGTTTGTTGGCATATCATTTTTCATAGTAATCTCTGATGATTGCTTGTATTTATAAGGGATTGGTTGTAATAGATCCTTTTTCATTCATGATTTTGTTTAGCTGGGTACTCTCTCTTTTCTTTCTAAGGAAACTGGCTAGAGGTTTATCCATTTTATTTATTTTTTCAAAGAACCAATTCTTGGTTTAATTGATCTGCTTGACTCCTTTTTTGGATTCTATATTGTTTAGTTCTGCCCTGATCTTTATTATTTCTTTTCTTCTGCTGGGTTTGGGGTGCTCTTGCTGCTCCCCTTCTAGTTCCAGTAGGTGCTCTGTTAGATTTTGAATTTGCGCTTTTTCTAGTTTGTTGAAATAGGCCTGGATTGCAGTATACTTTCCTCTTAGGACTGCCTTTGCTGCATCCCAGAGATTTTGGATTGTATTTTCATTTTTATTTGTTTCCATATATTTTTAAATTTCTTCTCTAATCACCTGATTAGCCCAATCATTCTTTAGTAGGGTGTTTTTTAACCTCCACATTTTGGGAGGGTTTCCAGACTTTTTCCTGTGGTTAATTTCACGTTTCAGAGCATTGTGATCTGAAAGTGTGCATGGTATGATCTCTATTCGTTTATACTTATGGAGGGCTGCTTCATGCCCCAGTATGTGATCTATCTTGGAGAATGTGCCATGTGCACTTGAAAAGAAGGTAAATTTCCTAACTTCAGGATGCAGAGTTTTAAATATATCTATCAATTCCATCTGCTCCAATGTGTCATTCAGGTCCATTGTTTCTTTAGTGATTTTCTGTCTGGTTGATCTATCCATTGCTGTCAGTGGAGGATTAAAGTCCCCTGCAATTAGCACATTCTTATCAATAAGATTGTTTCTGTGTGTGATTAATTGCTTTATGTATTTGGGCGCTCCCGAGTTTGGCGCATAGATGTTTATAATTGTTAGCTCTTTCTGATGGAGAGACCCTGTAATTATTATATAATGTCCTTCTTCGTTTCTTGTTACTGCCTTTACTTTAAAGTCCAGTTTGTCTGATATAAGTATGGCTACTCAAGCTTTCTTTTGGCTTCTAGTCACATGATAGATATTTCTCTATCCCTTTACTTTCAACCTGAAGGTATCTTCAGGTCTAAAATGAGTCTCTTGTAGACAACAAATAGATGGGTTTTGTTTTTTTATCCATTCTGCTACCCTGTGTCATTTGGTTGGAGCATTCAGTCCATTTACATTCAGTGTTATTATTGAGAAATGTGGGTTTAGAGTCATCGTGTGGAATGTCATTGTGTTTAGAGTCATTCTCCATGGAATTCATGTTTCTAGTGGTGTGTCTGGCACCTTGTATTCTTTGCAACATTTCCTTCATAGACTCCCTCTTAGGATTTCTTGTAGGGCTGGTTTGGTGGTCATGAATTCTCTCAATTTTTGTTTATTTCAGAACACCTTTATCTCTCCTATTTTGAATGATAGGCTTGCTGGATAAAGGATTCTTGGCTGCATGTTTTTTCTGTCCATCACATTGAAGATTTCCTGCCATTCCTTCCTGGCCTACCAAGTTTCATTAGAAGGTCTGTAACCACTCTGATAGGTTTCCCTTTGTACATTAGGGCCCTTTTATCCCTTGCTGCTTTCAGAATTCTCTCTTTATATTTTTCCAGTTTCACTATCATATGTCGTGCCAAAGGTCAATTCAAATTATGTCTTAAGGGGGTTCTTTGTGCCTCTTGAATTTGAATGTCTATTTCTTTCCCCAGATTTGGGAAATTCTCAGTTATAATTTGGTCTGGTATCCTTTCAGGACCTTTCTCTCTGTCTTCCTCTTCAGGAATTCCTATGATACGGATGTTGTTCCGTTTGATTGTATCACTCAGGTCTCGAATTCTCCTTTCCTGTTGCTTGATCAATTTCTCTCTTTTTTTCAGCTTTCTCTTTTGCTATAACTCTATCTCCTAATTCACCTATTATTCTCTCTGCCTCTTCAATCCTTGAGGTGGCTGCCTCCAGTTTGTTATTCACCTCATCTATAGCCTTTTTAAACTTGTCACACCTAGTTTCAAAGTTCCTAGTCATTGTCCCAGTTGCTTCTCTGATGCTTTTTTCAACCCCAGGGATTAATTTTATGACAAGTTTTTAAAATTCTTGTTCAGGTATGTTGTTTAGATCTGTTTTGAGCAGTTATGTTGCTGTGACTTCTTCCTGGAGGTTCTTTAGGGGAGAGTTCCTTCGTTTTGTCATTTTTGCTAGTTTTCTGTCTCTTGTCAGCTTTAAAAAGCTCGTTGTGCACGGTGCACCTGTTAGTATTGCTCTCTTAAAGGAGGCTTATTGACTGTCCAGGGCCTATCGTTTCAGGAAATATTCTTTTAATGGTGTCTCTCAATTTCTCTTGTTGGGCCTTTGATTATTTTATTTCTCTACTTGGCGATATTTGGGACTCACCATCAAGTGCACTTTGGTTTGTTTCTTAGGGTAGCCTGGAGAAGAAAGACAGACAGACAAACACAGAGGGAACAGAAGCACGCAAACTCACACACAAGTCAAACAAACAAATTAAAAGGCTGAAAGGAAGAAACAAAAATGGAGAGGAAAGAGAGGAAAAGAAGAAGAAAAAAATAAAGGGCAGAGACAACAAAGGACAATGGACAGTCTAAAAGTGCATAACCAGTTGAGGGGAGAGATAAGGATGAGATACACGAGAATATATCTGGATGGCAAGAGGAAGTTAAAAAAAAAAAGAGGGAGAAAGGAATAAGGAAAATAAGGAGTGAAAATTTAAAAAAAATTTTAAAAAGGTAATAATAAAAAATAAGTACAAGAACCAAAAAAACAAAACAAAACAAAGCAAAACAAGAACAAACAAACAAAAAAAAGCAGCAGCTCCTTCTCGTGGATAGGCATGATTTGGTGTATGTAGCTCTTGGGGGCTGATCTTGGAGGCCCCACCGTGGTGGTTGCAAAGGATGAATGGTGGTGCCCCAAACTCCACTGGAACTAAGTGCTGCAGGCCACTCTAATCAGTCTGATCTCCTTGTGCCATAGCTGAGCCAAGCTGTATTGTCCAGGCCCGCCTCATTTCAAAATCCTATTCCATGCACTTTTATGCTACCATAGATGAGATGTACTTGCTTTGGCGGCTGGCTTCTTAGCTGGGATCTCGTAGGGGGAGTGAGCAGTTTCTCTTGGTGCCAACAGGGATTCCGCTGCTGCTGCCTGAGGCGCTGGGCCCTGCCGAAAATGAGCTGCGCCCTCCTGCAGCTGAAGCGCGCACCCCCCCACCCCTGCCTATGCCAACTTCCTGCTGGGATTGCATAGGGGTGGAGGCTGTTTTTTCCCTTGTGCCACCCGGTTTGGAATTCGCGCTGCCTAGCTGTTATATATGGAGTGAGAGTTTTTCTCTCCATGCGGGGCTAAACGTTCTTTATCTCTTCTCTAGAGACAGTACTATGAGCGTGTTCAGTTTTTCTTTCTCTTCCCTTTGTCTCTCAGGTGCTCTGCGTGCTTTCCCTGTGTTGGGCTGGGGCTCCCACCTCCCCTGCCCTTCTCAGGCTGGCCCATTTTCCAATCTCCCCAGTTCTCACTCACTTACTCAGGCATCGTTGAGGTTGTCTTCTTTCTGGAGTCTGTATTTTCTCCTTCCACTCTTGCAGATGAGAGGAATGTCCTTCTCAGTTCTATAGATGGGGCAGACCAAGTTTACAGATCTCCCTTCCTCTTCGCCATCTTGGCTCCTCCCCTGTTGTCACTTGTTTAAGAGCTGGTTGTATCTTAGTCTCTGTGAGCGTTTTCTCCATGCCCTCTCCACATGCTTCCTGCCTGGGTCTGGGGCGGAGCCTTGGCAGCAGGATCCAGCCTTTGGGAGGAGTGAAGAGTAAGGGAGGGGTGAGTTTCCGAGAGGAGGGGACGCTCCGGAATTAGGAGTAACGGAACCGCTTCTCTCCCAGGTCCTGTTCCTCCCAACAAGCCTGGAAAAGGCAGAACAGACTTTCATCATTGTGTGCGACAACTGCCAGATGAAGGAGCTGGTGATCACAGGTGCGCCGGGCGTGCTCCCAAGACGTGGGCGTGCTCCCGACCCCGGCTATGTTCCCAGTCTCGGGTGTGCTCCTGGCCCCGGGTGTGCTCCCAACCCCAGGTGTGCTCCCACGCCCGGGTGTTCTCCTGAACCTAGATGGGCGGCCTCTCGACCCCGGGTGTGCTCCCGAACCCTGGCGTGCTCCTGACCCTGGGTGTGCTCCCACACCCGGGATTGCTCCCGACCCTGGGCGGGTGACCTCCTGACACTGGGCATGCTCCTGACCCCAGGTGTACTCCAGGTGTACTCCTGACCCTGGGGCATGCTCCTGACCCCAGGTGTGCTCCCAGGCCCCCCAGGTGTGCTCCAGGCCCGGAGATGCTCCTGACCCTGGGGCGTGCTTTGACCTCAGGGGGGCAGCCTCCTGATCCCAGGCAGGCGGCCTGACCCCAGGTGTGCTTCCGACCCGGGCGTGCTCCCAGGCCCGGGCATGCTCCTGACCCCAGGTGTGCCCCCAGGCCCAGGTGTGCTCCTGACCCTGGGAGTGCTCCCAACCCTATGCATGCTCCCGACCCTGGGCATGCTCCTGGACCCGGGAATACTCCTGACCTGGGTGTGCTCCCAGGCCTGGACGGGCGGCCTGACCCCAGGGGCTGCTGGCTACCATCGGCCATAGCACAGCTGTGCCCACCTGTGTCTGGAGGCACATTGGGGGTGCTATAGCCTGCAGGCTTGGGGGTCTAGTTTGGGTCCTGGTGCTGTGGTCAGATGTGGGAGACCCAAGCCAGTGTGGTCTCTGGGACAATCCCAAGGAGCCTTCTAGTGAGAGACAGATGGAAACCTGGGGTGAAGTCTGATCACTTCATTTTGAAACTCACCTCGATCTCCTTTGGGGAATTTCCAGAGGTTTACACACAGATGATCAGGGGACCCCAAGTCCTGTGGAGCCAGAAGGGGCATCCTGCTGAAACTTCCCGAAGATGCTCGCCTGCCTGCCTGCCTTCCCTCCCTCTTTCCTTTCCTCCCTCCCTCCCTCCTTCCCTCCCTTTTTCCTTCCCTCCTTCCTCCTCTCCTTTCCTCCCTTCCCCCTTCCTTCCCTTCCACCCTTCTTTCCCTCCCTCCTTCCTTCCTTCCCTCCTTCCTTCTTTCCTTCCTTCCTCCTTCCCTCCTTCCTTCTCTCCTTTCTTCTTCCCTTCCCTTCCCTCCCTCCTTCCCTCCCTCCCTTCCATCCATCCATCATTTCATCCAGTTTGACCCAGCAAGCATTAACTGAGTGCCTGCTCTGTGTCAGGTTATCAAAACCCCCTCCTTTTAGTCTGGGAAGCTGTGGAGACAGGGTCTGCGTGCTGATGGCCCCCGTCCCCCTCTTGTGTCTGCTTCCTGGAGTCATGACCGAGGCCAGTTGCGTGTGGAATAGACCCTGTGACAGCCTTTGGCTACCGAGTCCCGATTCCAGCCCTCGTGAAACTTTGTCACCTTCCCGTGTCAGGAATTGGGCAGCTGATTGCCTTGGATCTGATCTATGTTTCTGGTGAAGAGAGTGAGCCGGAGCCTGGAGAGCTCACAGACCTAACCGCCCAGCACTTCATACGCTTTGAGCCTGAGAACCTTCAGTGCACAGCCAGGAAACAGCTGGTTATTAGAAATGCTACGTGAGTGGTGCTGTGCCGTAGCCTCCAGCGCGCACGCTTCCCCTCCCCCGCCTGGCCTGAGGTTCCCAGTGGACAGAAGGTTCCAGATTTGCCCTGTCCATCATGGGAGCCACAGGCGGCCATTTAAGTTGAGATCAATTAAGATTAAAACTTCTTCGGAGGTGCCAGTCACATGTTGAGTACCGGCCACGTGTGAGGAGCCACCCCGGGCAGAACAGAGCCACAAGACCTCCCTCGCCTCCGAAGTTCTATTGGGCAATGTTGTTCTAGATTCTTCTGGACCAGCCTCAGCCCCGGGGCAATTGTACAGAGAGGCCTTGCCCTGCCGTGAGGGGAAGCTGGTTCCAAGATCAGACAGACTGTGGCCAGCGGGTTCATTTCTCACGCCTGGGACCCCAGGCCTTACCGTGTGCTGGCCCGCCCCGTCAGCAGGGTGCTGGAGCCCCGCCTCCCCGGTGCCCCGCAGCTGGCCTCCTTGGCCATGCCTTCCTAGACAGAGCTGGGAGTGGGGGAGGGGGGAGTCCGCGGGCAGGAGACCCCCAGCTGCTCTGGCGGGGGGGAGGGGCTCTCTCAGGAGGGCTCTGGCGGACTTCCTGACCCACGGGCTCCCCAGGCCACAGGGAGAGCCTCAAGGCCCGAGTGGGGCCGGGCCAGGCGGGGGATGGGAAGACGGGTCGTGGCCGAGTTGGGGCGCAGCCCGGGTCCCCTGCCCCCACAGGCACGTGGAGCTGGCCTTCCACTGGCAGATCATGAAGCCGAACCTGCGGGCCCTACTGCCCGGAGAAGCGTGCAGCATGGACAGCCTCAAGTGCCACCCCGACAGAAACACGGCCTTCTCCATCCTGCCCGAGAGAGGCGTTCTCGAACCCCACACGGACCACGAGTTCGTCCTGACCTTCTCTCCGCATGAGGTTGGAATGATGCGATCGTGCTAGGCACACGCCAGTGCCCCGGGCACCCTCACGCCTCAGCCGCGTTTCTTAGTCAGGTGGAGGCCACAGCTGAGCCCGACGAGAGGCCTCAGCGGCCCCTGTGGCCTGGTCCCGACGGCATGCACCCTGTCCTCAGCGAGACCCAGGCAGCACGGACCCTGCGCAGCCCGCCGGGTGCCCAGCAGCGGGGCGCACACGGTGG
>PJEM01019794.1:0-15027 GCA_004023845.1 Helogale parvula
TTGCACTGATCAGTGATAGATCATAGCACTCGGTACAAGCCAAATATACGGTTGAGACCTTTGGGTTCACAGACTGGCAGCACCAGTCACAGGCCTGGCAGCTTGTTAGAAATACAGAAACTCTCTCCTTCAGATTCACTAAATATGAAACTACTTTTTTCCAATATTCCTAAGTGATTCCTCTGCACATAAAGTCAACAAATATAAGACCCTTTAGGTGTCCCACAAAATTTCAACTTGAGTTATAAAGAAAACAAGTAATAACAATCTAACCTCTACCAAAGCAAAACAAGATCTTTAGGTGTACATACACATTCTAGAAACAATCAAAGATGAGCAACAGTAAGCGACCAATGGTTTAAATTCAAGTTATGAGTGACAAACTTGAAACTGAAGGCAGTCTATCCATTAGTGCAATTGCCGCTTGCCATTTGGAGGGAAGGTAGCCTTAAAGATTCATCTGAAAGTTACCCAGGATCATCTTTTGAGAAACATGAGTTTCTGTCAGGGTTGAAAAAGAAAGTTCTTGTCTCACTTAAAAAAAATCATTGTTTAATTATGGGACAAATAAGTGCTTTAATTTACATCAATGGCAGTCAAAATATACAAATCCAGGCTAGAGAAATAGGGCTAATAGGTCAGCTGAGGACACTTAGGATTTACTGGTATGTGGGAATATTGAAAATCTAATTATTTTATGTTTTAAATTTACATTATTGTTCCCACTGCCTAATGTACACAATTGTAGTAAAATTTTACAGCCGTACAGTCTATAATAAACAATGCATTGGCAAGTTTGGAATTGGAAAAGTGTTTTACTGCTAAGTATTTCCCTACCACAAAATTATACATTTGCTGATTTTAGCTTATTATATTTTATCTATTTTGCCCCCAAAATTTGCCAATAGTTTACTACTTGATTATGAAATTATGGTAATGTAACGATTTTGTTTTTCTGCAAGTTTATTTAGGAGAAAGTTGTTTCTCAAACTATGAGCAACTGCTTTTTCAAGATATTCTTTAGCAATTTACCTGGATAAATTATAATAAGCCTTGTTTTCAACCTTATCCAATCTCCTATGTAAAAACCAAAGCTTAGCATCTAACTAGGCAGAACAGAGGAGCAACAGTGAAAAAGTACAAGAACTCCAGATGACGTTATACACATATTGCTTTAGACTTAGTTGTCTCTAAATAAATGTTGGTTAGTTAGTATGTTGATTTTTACTTAACACCGAGGCACAAAGTAGAATTTACATCAGTTTTTCTCAGTGAATATACCTTAGCTTTTCTAATCAGATTCTCCTAGTGAAAACGCTAAGTGGACACAAGATCACTCCTACTTGATCAGAATATGGGAGGAATCTAGGAATCTATATTTATCTACGAGCCCCTTAATGCTTCTAATTCATATTAAAGTTTGAAAACCAATGATTGCAACATCTCTACCTTAATATAGAAATAATTGCCTTTTAGCATGGAAAGTATACTACAAAACTTTTGACATCTTTATTCCCTGAATTTCCATACCTTTCTAATGAAATTATTCTGGAAAGATATAGCATACTATATGGATTATGGACATCTTATTTTGGTAGTTATCCAGTTATCAAGATCTATTGTACAGTGGAGTAAATATTACCTCAGCATTGGCCTATCATTTATCCATTAACTGTGTTTATCTTTTCTGCCTCAGCAGGAGATATGTGATATGTCTTTAACTGGGGTCCACAATGATTTAACCATTTACTTGACATATGTTCAAGGAATTGAAAGCAATCCTATTGATGAGAAGAAGAGTAGAAAAATTGATTTATATAGCAAGATAAATGGTCAACATGTTTTGAGAATCAAATGTACTTGCATTTTAGAGAAAAAGTTTCCATGATAAAACTCAGATGACCAGACAAAAACCAACAGAAACAAAACCAATATACAAGAAAAATATGAATATAGAAAGTTTACCTTTATGATGGAAATACGCTGATCTTCACAGAAGTCAGTGAATCTTTATGGAATGAATAAACCCATTTTCAAAGGAAGTGTCTGTCTTATCAGCAGATAAAATACTGGGAGGTACTCCTAAAAAGGAAAAAGTAAAAATAAAGAAAGGAAAACAATGTCAGTGATGGACACTATGGGCTTCTGGCAGAGTCTCCCCGGGAACATGAAGAAAATGACTCTTCATTTCAAGTAAATCTGAGTAGAATAGTAAGAGGCTTATTGTAAGGATTAATGTGATGTAGCCTTTGGGAGGTTGAGCAGGGCAAGTGGATTGGAAGGAAGTAGAGATTGCAGTTAGAGAACATAAAGTCCACAGCTCTGCCTTGTACATTCTCAGACTTTTATTCAAACAAATCATAACCATCCTTTCTGAAGAAACTGAAGCTTCAGAAGGATTTTTTTGAGGGGTGTGGGATATTTGGGGGGGGTTCCAACATTCATCTACTTTATTTCTTCTACGTTAATAATCAGCCATGCAGAATAAATAGTCTATGAACATCCTTTTGAAAAGAGTGCTTTTGAAATCCTGGGCATCATTCTCAAAAGCACATTGAATACCCTTCAATGATGGTATTTCTCTGCTTTCTGCACAAATATCCCAACCTTCACATGTGGCAGCATGATTTTTCCTAATGGTTCTTGAGAGGCATTTGGGA
Organism: Helogale parvula; assembly: GCA_004023845.1. Classification (NCBI taxonomy): domain Eukaryota; kingdom Metazoa; phylum Chordata; class Mammalia; order Carnivora; family Herpestidae; genus Helogale; species Helogale parvula. Next base: position 2,661 of record PJEM01019794.1, read on the forward strand.
GACCTGACTACATCTCTGGGTAAAGCTGCCACACAATGAAGTGACCTACATGTGAGATGACAGAAAGTCACTGTACTTGAGAAAAGGCTAGAGCTGCCATGTCCCCTGGAAGTCTCCCCAGCGGTACTGGGCTAACTTCTTCGTATGCTACTTCCGATAGTCAGTTTTAAGAAGTGTATTCCTGGCTGTCAAGCCCCAGTGCTGCCTAATTTACACAGATAAGGAGTTCTAATAAGATACTTTAGAAAGTCACTTATGCCATAAGGTATTCACATTATCTCAAGACATTTCTATTTGGCTAATAGGAAATGAATGTGTGGATTAATGCCTTTCGCATGCCATTAAGAAACAGAGAGGGAAAAGCCTCATTTTGGCCACCAGGGGCCTTCTTCTCATGTCTGTTCACTGCTGTCTCAGCTCATTGCTTTTGGTGATTTCAAAAGAGAAAGATGAGTTTTGACTTCATAGAAAATGAGTTTAAACCAGAAAGTCCATGTGGCCTCCAAACTTTGGATGACTGCCATGGCACGTTGCATTTCACCTTTGATTTAAAGACAGAGAACATGTGGCTTCCTAAAAATGAAAAACTCTTTTGCTAAATTCCCAAAAGGCTAATGCAAGCAGCTGTTAAAGGAGAAATAAAAAGGCAGACACCAGAATTCCAAGTAAGTCGAACTTGGGAAACTGGGTCACCAATCACCTCTCTGTAACCCTGAGGAGTCAGGGGAGCAAATAGGTCTCATCTTTTTATCTGATCCATGGTCAGGCATAAAAATGCTGGGTACTGTCTTAAGTACAAATCTTATAGAATGTGAGCTTGGTGAAATAAATGAATAACAAAAAATGCGGTAAGGTGACAGTGAGTGATTAAGAACCAGATGCTGTGCTAAGTGTTGTATAAGTACGATTTCATCAAATCCTACCAAACTTTGGAGCTAAGAGCCAGGATTTATCCCATTTTAAAGATAAAGAAAATTAAGTTGCTAACTTAAGTCTCCATTACTAGTAAAACCAGTGCTATTTAAGGAACAAATAGACTTATTCTTTAGCCTACAGCTTTAGCTGCACTTGAAAAAAAAATAAGAGTGATTAACAATTAATTTTCTAAAGTGAATTCTTGCATTGCACAAATATTTCAACATTTCCCTACATTAAGGATTTCTCAAACAAGATCAAGAGACAGGAATATTTTGTTATCAAAACTGTTGCAGCTTTAACAAGCCCTTTCTGTCAGCAGATGGTGGTGACTCAAAAGAACAGCCCTGCTCCACAGAGGTCAACCACCTCTAGATGAAGGTCGAAAGTCTATTCAAGGACATTAAAATGCACCTCCAAGTTTATAAATCATGGAAAGCAGGAAAAATGCCATTTAGAAAGAGCTAGGGTTAAATCAAGGTTGGAGCTACATTGCCTTCTCAGGTCTTTTCCTTTCTATGAACATCCAAGTCATAACCTGCATTTCTCTCCGAAATTGTGTTTTAGTTGGTGGATTTGAGGCACGCTTCACCACGTGAAAACTCACACTTTTCTCCCTAGATCCTAAATTACTGCCTACTTGCTCCTCAGACCCTGTTTTATGTACTCCAAAGGACTGGAGATTTGTACACCATCTGCCACAAGGGGAGTGAAGCTTCCACCAAGATCCATGTTCTTCATTTTCCCATCCCGGAGCCCCTTCTCTTTCCAGCAGCCAGCCAGCACCGCAAGGAAACTTGTCCCTGACTTCTCCGTTAAAGAGAAAACCTTAGACTATGAGGAGAAGCATGCCATAAAGATACCAGCTTAATTAAGCCATTACAGTTTTTAGGGGTTTTTAAATACAGGCAATTTGAATATATAATTGAGTCTGAGCACAGCCTCATCCTATGTTTCCATGGTCTGCTCTGAACCAGACTGTGAATGGAAAACAGCTGGGGTAATATCCGGGGACTACAGAACCAGAACCTCGTGGCCACTGAAGTCTCCATGATGGATTTAGCCGAGGTGGTTTCTTTTGGCTTGGCCCCAAACTGGGGAGCTTGGACCCTTGAAATGCCAGGTACAGAGGTCCACCCCACAGATAGTAATTGGATATTCAGCCTATCTCTCCACACTGTTCAGGAAGGATAGCCCAAACATTCTTCTGTAGAGAAGCATATAGAATGTGTTTGGGGGAATAATGGTCTTTAGAAAAGTAATTCTACACTCCATCCCGAGGTTAAAGAGAGGTAGCTATGATCACAGATTAAATAAGATCAACCTAAATCTCTCTTTGGGGCAAGTGCATGTTTGAAGAAAGCCCAAGAAGCCCACAGCTTATGCTGTGACCCTCACTCAGCACTTCCAGCATTAGGCAATTTTACAAGTTGATAGCTACTATTCCAACAAGATAGAATATTTCTGGATCAGCAATACATTCAGTACATTAGTTTATATCTCTAATCCCCACTGCCCCCAATAGACCTAGATAAACAAGTATATACATACACTGAAATGTTAAAAGAAACTTTGCTATGCTCGCCTGGACAGCACATGCACTAAAACAGGGATATTACAGAGATTAGCATGGGCCCTGAGCAAAGCATGATACACAAATTCATGATGTGATCAAACATAAACCCTGAAACTTTAAAACTCCCAGAAAACATAGGCAGTAGCCTCCTTGACATTATCTAGGCAACCATTATTTGGATTTCTCACCACAAGCAAAACCAACAAAAGCAAAACAAAACATGTGGGACTAAGTCAGACTAAAAAGCTTCTGCACGGCAAAGAAAATCAACACAACGAAAAGGCAACCTACCAAATTTCAAAGTATTTGTAAATCATTTATCTGATAAGGGGCTAATACTCAAGAGGTATGAAGAACTTCTATAGCTCAGCAGTAATAAAAACAGGCTGGTTAAAAAATGGACTGATGATCTAAATAGACATTTTATTTTTCTCAAGGAGAGATATCAACAGGTACATAAAAAAAGTTACTAATTTATCAGGGAAATCCAAGTCAGAAGCACTGCATACCACCTCACACTTGTTAGAAAGGCAGTCAAGAAAAGAACTAAGTGTTGGTGAGGATGTGGAGAAAAGAAAAGTCTAGTGCATTGTTGGTGGGAATGGAAAATGGTGCAGCCACTATAGAAAACAGTATGGAGGTTCCTCAAAAAATTTTAAAAAATGAACTATCATATGATGGAGCAATTATACTTTCTGGGTATTTATCTAAATTAAGTGAAAACACTAATTGGAAAAGATACATACACCCATGTATATTGCAGCATTATTACAATAGCCAGGTTATAGCAACAATCTAAGTGCCCATCAATGCATGAAGAATGATTTATATATGAACACATAAATGCACACTTGTATATATAATAGAATATTATTCAACCTTAAAAAAGAAGGAAATCTTTCCATTTGCAACAACAGGAATGGACCTTGAGGTCACTGTACTATATACAGAATGTCAGACAGAGAAAAATACCTTAAACTCTCCTATGTAAAATCTTCAAATACAAACCCAGATACAGAGAATAGATTGATAGTTGCCAGAGGCATGAAATGGGGCTGTCAAAGAAATGGGGAAAGTGGTCAAAAGGCACAAACTTGCAGTTGGAAATTGTGAGGATGTAATGGATACCGTAACTGTAGTTAATAGTACCATGGTGCACATTTAAAAGTTACTAAGAGAGCAGATCTTAAAAGTTCTTATCACAAGAAAGAAAAAATAACTATGTAGGGTGAGGGATGTCACGTTGGTTTGCTATGGTGATCATTCCATAATGTATACAAATGATGAATCTTCATGTTGTACACTTAAAACTAATGTAATATGACAGTTATACCTCAACAAACACTAAGAATTAAAAACTTTACTGGGTATGTGCCTGTAATAAAATTGTCCCAAACCCAATACGTCTCCCTCAGCTGCTGGCAATTGTGTCTTTTCTCCTTAAAACTAGTTGAACCTGAGAGACAGAAAGGGTGGGGGTTGGAGCTGAGTAAGCAGAGAGAGGACACTGGAAGGGGGGCGGGGGCATGGCCTGTGAGGGATCACAGAGGAAAATGTAAGGAAAGCAGGTTTCCTCCTGATCTTTACATTGGCACAATACTTTCATTGTGATGCAACAGTCTGTGTTCCTAGATCATCCTAATAACCCAGTGAAGTTGACATTAAATTATATGTTAAAGTTATCAGTTAAGAAAATCTCAGAGAAGAAAGCATGTATTTTTAGGTCAAATTACATCCCCCAGCACATTATATTATGTATAATACACACACACACGGAGATTTGAGAGAGATATACATAGAGAAGAGTAATTCTCTTTCACTCTTCTGTAGAGAGTCAAAGTTTGACTCCTTTCTTGACAATATGAATGTCTTTTATTTCTTTGTGTTATCTGATTACTGAGACTAGGACTTCCAACACTATGAACCACAGTGGTGAGAGTGGACATCCTGCTGTGTTCCTGATCTTAGAAGAAACCTGTGATATCAGCTGTGGGTCTTTTGTATACGGCCTGTATGATTTTGAGCTAGGTTCCTTCTATCCCGGCTTTCTTGAGGATTTTTATCAAGAAAAGATGCTGTATTTTGTCAAATGCTTTTTCTGCATCTATTGAGACCTACCTTTTGACTTGCACCTTACACACAGTAGGACTTCATAAATCTTTGTTTTGCATTATCCTCAATGAGAGGAACACTGAAAAGCAAAATCTATGTGATAAAATGAAAGGAAGAAAATAATAGTGCAGATAGCCAATCTAAAAGGATAGAGTAACTGTGATACTCCGGTCCCTTCTTGGCCAGTCCCAAGTTTTAGAAACTCACATTCTGAATCCTCTGAATTTCTTCAGCTTCCTCGTGCCACACGAAAGAAAATCCTGTATTTCCAAATGCACCCAGCCAGTGATCCAAGCACTTTCCAAGTTGAGAGTCACTGCTTTGAAATGAGCTCACCAACTTCTGCAATTCCTGAGACTGAGGTTAGTTCAGGGCTCCACGGTGTTATAAATAGTAACTCCACAGTTATAGCCAAACGCCATTGGTTCAATTACACCGTGGTTCTCAAACTGTAGAAGAATCAGAATCACCAGAAGGGCTCGTTAAAGCATAGGGTGTTGGATTCCACCCTCAGAGTTTCTGATTAAGGAGGTCTAGACTAGGACCCGAGTTCATTTCCACAAATTCCTTAGCGGTACAGACCAGGAGTCCGAGCTCCCTCTTGCCGAGAAAGACAGCGGATGCAGAACTGAATAGGAGAAGCTAATATCCGGGAGGAGTATAAGAGCCCCAAACACGGCTTTCCTCTCCGTGTTTACTGAGCTCACGAGGTATTACCCAGGTGGTGAACGTGAAGAAAACAAGATCTTACACATGTGAACCTAGAGAAAACAATCAGATAGTAATCATTAACTTGTGTGAGAAGCCAAGGGCCTGGGGGGTGGGGCAAGTGGAGTTTGTGATCAAGGCACACTGGTGCCAGGTGGAAAGTAATTTCCTGCAGGTGATATAACAAGTTACTCGGGATCCCATAACAATATCTCGCTAGCTAACCTTGGGTGCTTTCCCTCCATGGTGACCGCTTTCTGCCCTAAGCTTTTTTCTAATCCATTAACGTGAGTAGAACCTATTTCATCCCCACTCTGATGCTGCTGAGGTTGCTAGTGTAGGTACGGGGATGATGTTTTGGATGACCTATGGTCTTGGGGGCCCAATTGCCTTTGAGATGCACAGTAGCTTTTCTAGAGACATCTGCCCATAAGTCCTTAGTACTTCTGGCCTCAGTGAGGATTTGAGTGGGTGTAATAGGGGCATGGATGATGAGCAGGAGGTGAGAAGGTCAGGGACATTAGATTTTTATTCCATCCATCCTCAAGCTCTAGGGCTGAAAACTATAGGTATTCTAGGTGCCCAGTGGGTTTTCAGGTAATTAAGCTTTTAAAGGATGAACTCTGCCAGCTTGCAGTTTGAAGGCAAGCAGCCAAAAACTTGTGAGAGGAAAAAAAAGATATGGCCTTAAGGTGCTTGCCCAGAAGCTTTGAATTTATCAGATATAACCAGGTCATGACTTGAGGGGGAAGAAATTCTGCTTGTTAAAATAATCAGTTACATTTCCTAACATTTGGGGAGAAGACCTCAGGGAAAGGGAGTTCTCTTTAAACTCTATAGATTTGTGGATTGAATCCCCTCACAGGTGTAGCCCTTTGAGACTATGTAATTAAGAAAATGGAATAATATGGGAACATCTGCATAAGGAGTTAAGATGATTGGAATGAATCACACATCTGCCATAGAGAAACTGATGTTGGGCATGTATAATCATAGCTTGATTATCAAACTATCCTAAATAGAAATAAAAATGGAGTACAAATTAAAGAGAGCTTTCTGAGCTAAGGGTTAAAGGACAAATAGAAAGCAGGTGTTCCTAAACAGAGCTTTACTGTTACACTTAACTGCACCACTCAAGTAATTTAAAAGAGATACTTTTATTGTATAGTTTCTGCGGAACCATGGTTTTATCTTTTCTTCCTTGTTCTCCTTTTCTCTTTCAATTTTACAGATACAACCTGAGTCCCTACTATGTGCAAAACAGTGTACCAGATGTTTTGTTGGATACAAACATAAGTAGAATGTGTAAGCTTCTACTGTCTAATAAGAGGCTATAATACCTATCAAATTACAAAGTGTAGTAGAAAGCCATCAACACAGAAAGAGGTGCAACACACAGGGAGAGGTATTATCTGAGGAATGTACAGAAGGTGTTACTAGGCTTTCCTCTTACAAAAACCCTCCATGAAGAATCATCCTAATTGAGCAAGAGGCTCAGTGAGACTATATCCATATCTGTTGCTGTCAATTAAATTAATGATGCATTTTCTACACCAAGTCCACAATTAGTAGGAGAGCCAGCTAAGTCCGAGATTCAAAAATATAAGATTGTGAGGTGTCTGGGTGGCTCAGTCTGTTAAGTGTCTGACTCTTGATTTTGGCTCAGGATATGATCTCAGGGTTGTGAGATCATACCCTGTGTTGAGCTCTACCCTGAATGTGGAGCCTGTAAGAATCTCTCTCTCAGTCTCCCACTGCCCCTCTCTTCTGTTTGCTCTCACACACACACTCTCTCTCTCTAAAAATAAGAAAGAAATAGAAGATTCCATACCCTTCCACTTAAAATTAATCTCCATGACCCTGAGATTTGAGTCACACAAGTACCCTAATCCCTTAGCCAATCTCTTCAGACTGTAGCATGTTAGACTCTAATCTAGTCCCTTGACCTAGGTACCTGGGCTGTATTTATGCTTTTAATGTGTTTTGTCATAATATTCTTCCTTCCTGTGGATGCAGAATCTCTTTATTGCTTTCATCCTTCTATCCAGGACTTCTGTTTATTTCTTTGTAAAGCAAGCTATAAGACTTCCTTCTCTCAGAAGCAAAATTTTAATTCAATTGCTTATTCACAATGACTAAAATGTTACTCCTGAATATGGATGTTAGGGGATAATTGGAGTCCTCTTACAATTTGGGCTGATCTGAAGTCCTGGAGAGACAGTGATAGAGGGTGCACATAATCCTATCCATATACCTTGTGATCGTGTGTTCAAGGGAGCTGGGATTTTAAAAAGACTTCAAATGGCTGGTGGCATTTGAAATCCTTGTAAAGCAAGTTGGGGTGGGAATATTTGCATAGTAAAATATGCTTCCGCATAAAATGTGGGGGTTTCTAGAAACTGAGACTATTTTAATATTTACCTCATATACCCTTCTTGTATGGGTACTTCAATTACTCACAACTCAGTCTAAGCCCAGAACTTCTTTTCCCACTGCTTGAGGCATTTCTATTAGCTATTTGATTGGTTTATTTTGTTTCCAGTCCTCAGTTAAAAATTAATCATCTCGGTCTCACTTTTTAATGTTCTGTGTAGGGTTTTGATTTTCTTGCACCATTTTAGGAATTGGACTAAACTTTAGTCCATGGCAAGTCTTTTTTGGTGTGGAGCTGGGGTAATGACAAAGCTTTGGGCAGGGAAAAGTTTGTGTGGAACCAGTGTACTTCTCAATGATATCAGTATTTTTGAGGAAAGAGGGCAAGTGATTCTTTTCATCAGCTAGCTCAGTGAACAGTACTGTCAGCTGGCTGGGCAATTTCCAGTAATTAAAGTTGTTTCCCTAGTATAGCCTGATAATCAGCCACAAAAATATCGCAAGTGATTTTTCCTGTGTTTATTTTGCTAGGAAGCAGTTGAGGATAGTCCCCAACCTTAGAATAACACATTAAGTGATTTCTAATAACTTAATTCATTACAACATATTATTGTGTGAAAAAAGATGCCTCCCAATGGGAATAGTTTCTGCAAGTCATGTGCCTTGGTCCTAGTCCTCAGAAATGGAGCAGAGCAGTAGGACCAGATCCAGAGATCACCCATGAGTGAGCGCTCCTCCCTGTTTCAGCTGCACTGGATACTTCATTTTGAGTAACATGGCTATTCGACCAATAAGATTCAAGAGAGAGCCCGAAGCACTCAAAAGATTGACTCTTGACACCCTAGCCTCCAAGTTTCCATATGCACCAGTGAAGAGCTGGGACCCAGACCAAGAGCCCTCCTCAACCTGCACACTTGCAGCCTCGCTGTAACTATATGCCCTGAAAGCATCAAGGAGATTTCATTATTCCTTTAGACTCTATTCAAGCCAGTCACAGGAAGAAACCCTGGCTGTCTAGGTCATGTCCTAGCATAAGCCTCTCACTATAATAGAAATTCAGCCACCCAACTGTTCTCTCTGCTTTTATTTTATTCTTTACAGTCACTATACACAGCATCCGGAGTGATCCTTTTAAAGTCGAGTCACCTATGCCTCTGCTCAGAACTCTCCATAGCTTTCTCTACTTGAATGTAAGATCCATCAGGCAGAAATCTTTGTAGTGTCCACTGTTGTGTGTATAAAGCCTAAAATAGCAGTGTAGTGAGCATCCAGAAAATATTAGATAGACAGACAGACAGACGGGTAGATAGGGAACATTTCCTCTTCTCAATGCTGCCTTCTACTCCCTTAGTTCAAGCCCTTATTATCTCACTTGGCTTATTTATTTTTTTGTATTTAGCTACAGTAGTTTATGCATATAGTTCTATAAAAATGAGAAAACCTAAATAAAAATAAAGAGGAAAATAAAAGTTATATAGAGATCCACCATCCAAAGTTAACCTTTTGGGTTATATTCTTCAAAGTATGCTCTGTAGTAATAGTGTCTTCCATTATAGTATCCCTGACCGTACCCCTACGCCAAACACAGCCTTAATGTTACCACCAGCTGCATTGGTTTCCTGTGGCTGCTATTACAGATTATGGCAAACTGGTTGTTTAAAACAAGATGAATTTATTCACTGACAGTTCTGGAGGTCAGAAGCCAAGGTGTTAGCAATCTTACATTCCCTCTGGGACACCAGGAGAGAATCCCTTCTTTACCTCTTCCAGATTCTTCAGGTTGCTGACCCCCTTGGTTTATAACCATATCTCTCTGATATGCCTTCACATTGGCTTCTCTTGTACATATCTGTTCTCCTCCGTCTTTTATAAAGACTCTTGTCATTGGATTTAGTACCTACCCAGATAATACAGAATAAACTCCTGTCAAGATCCTCAACTTAATTGCATCTGCAGAGTCTTTTTTTCAAATAAGATCACATTCACAGATCCTAGGGATTTGATGTGGACATAGATTTATTTTTCTTTGGAAAGGGGTGGTGTGTCCCCATTCAACCCACCACACCAGTGTGCAACATAAATCTCTCTGCTACTGTTGTAGGCTAAAAATCCTTCAGTGGTTTCCCATTGCCTAAGCATTCCAGATTCCTTTGCATGGCATGAAAAGCATTTATGATCTGAACTTTGCCTAATCCTCCAGGAAAATAGGCTTTGTAAGGGCAGACAATCCTCCATGGCCTTTCCACTCCAGAAACAGCTATCGGGAAAAATAGAGGAGGGGGTATCCTTGGGAAAACTGGACTGCTTCCTAACCAGACAGCTAGAGGTACAGAATATGGAGATTTGGTATTTTGTGTAAATGTGACAATTTGAATTCATCAGTGGGTCAGAGCACAGATCATAGAGATTAGTTTACACTTGTATTTTTCATCACCTGGAACAATACTTGACATTAATAAATTATTAATATATTTTGTTAAATTGAGTGAATGGATGCAAGCAGTAAATTCACGGTTCAAGGACTCAAATTCTTTTTCCTACCCAGTGTTTGCCTTTCTGCTGGCCCTCCTACCTCAAGTTGTTTTCTACACGTTTGCTTGTGAATCTCTTTTAGAAGAGTGTGCTTATCTATGTCTCATTGAATTAATTTCTCCCAAAAGGACCCCATTATTTCTGCCTCTCTCTATTGTTCAGAGTTGTATCCGTGCAGGATAATAGAAGCAAGGCAGATGCTATGCTAAGTGACAAAGTGTGAAGTGTGAAATTCACATGTATTACTTAGTCATTTTCTCTCTTCTGTCTCTTTTTCCTAATGCATTAAAGGTAATAGTCTGAATCAAGCCTCTGCCGTTGTTTACTCCTTTCTGACTGAATTAGCTGGGGCAGTTCAGTCTCTCTGATTTATTGTTGAGTCTCATCTACTTTCTATTGCTTTCAGGCATATTTTTTTTCATTCTCTTTAAAAAAAATTAAAATTGCCCACAGTCCTCTTCCATGGTTACTTGGTTTGACAAATTTATCAGAAAATGTAGAGAATGGCTTAGAGTAGATTGTATTAGCCCTAATGTATTTGTGATACAGAATCACGAAACTTATAGGAACCTGTTCTGACATGGTGAGCAATGAAACTCCAGAAGGAAGCAGGGCAGTAGTTGGGCACAAGGACAAGTGGTAACAGTGGTCCATCCCAGTGCAGACAAAAATGGGGGTGGAGGATATTATCTTTTGAGAATTTAAAAACAATAATATTACCAAATAATGTTAGTCTACTTTAAAAATTTTTTTTATTTATTTTTGAGAGAGAGATAGACAGAGCATGGGCAGGGGAGGGGCAGAGAGAGATGGAAATACAGAATCTGAAGCAGGATCCAGGCTCTGAGCTGTTAGCATAGAGCCTGACGTGGGGCGAACTCGTGAACCGTGAGAACATAACCTTAGCCGAAGTCCGCCGCTTAACGGATTAAGGCACCCAGGCACCCCAATGTACTTTTTTAAATTAGGGGTTTATTTTTAGAGAAGCTTTAGTTCCACAGCTCAGTTGAGGGGAAGATATAGAGATTTTCCATATACCTTCTACCTGCCAAATACATAGCTTTCCCTATTATTAGCATCCTTCACTAGAGTGGCACATTTGTTATAACTAATAAACCTACACTGACGCATCATATTTATCCGAAGCCCATAGTTCCTATCGCAGTCACTCTTGGTGTTATATTCTGTACGTTCAGAAAAATATCTGAAGATCTATCCATCATTATGGTTATCACGTAGAACTTTTCATGGCCCTAAAAATTCTTTGCCTGATGAATGGATCAAGAAGATGTGGTGTGTGTATATATATATATATATATATATATATATATATATATATATATATATACACAATGGAGTATTACATGGCAATGAGAAAGAATGAAATCTGGCCATTTGTAGCAAAGTCTATGGACCTCGAGGGTGTCATGCTAAGCGAAATAAGTCAGGCAGAGAAGGACAGATACCATATGTTTGCACTCGTAGGTCTAACAGGAGAACAAGAGACACCTAATGGAGGACCAGGGGGAGGGGAAGAGGGAAAGAGAGTTGGGGAGAGAGGGACACAAAACTTGAGAGACTATTGAATGCTGAAATGAACTGAGGGTTGAAGGGGAAGTGGGGGGGGAAAGGTGGTGGTGATGGAGGAGGGCACTTGTGGGGAAGAGCACTGGGTGTTGTATGGAAACCAATTTGACAATAAACTATTTAAAAAATAATAAAATAAAATAATAAAAAAATAAAAATTCTTTGCTATGTCTATTCAACCCTCACCATATCCCTGACAACCAGTAAATTTTCTTACTGTCTCCATGGTTTTATGTTTTCCAGCATGCCATATAATTTAAATCGTACAGTATGTAGTCTTTTCAGATTGGCTCTTTCACTTAGCAATGTGAATTTAAGGTTCCAGTCGGTCTCTTCCTGACTTGAGAGCTCATTTATTTATTTATTTTTTTTTTTTATTTTTAATATAACACTATTTATTTTTTTAACATATGCAATTATTTTCCGTCATTTACAATACAGTAGTTACAATGACACTCCAAACAGAAAAGCAAAGTAAAAAATCAAAACCCCCACTTCTATTTCATGTAATTAGACTTATACAGAAATTAACAGGTTAAGTACCAATTAGTTAATCACCTAATT
>PJEM01019795.1:0-15015 GCA_004023845.1 Helogale parvula
GCTTATCGGGCAGGCTTGTGGGTAAATGAGAGAGGTGGGTGGAGGGTGGAAGCCGCTGGCCATCATATTGCAGGAACACCCCGTCTGTTCACAGGAGACCAGGAATTCCAGCATGGCCCCACCTGGGAAGGTCATGGGTGGGGTCGTGAGGGTCTTGGGGAGGTTAGAGATAAGTCGGACAGAGCAGCGAGTGGGGAAGGTACAGGGTCAGAGGTTTGTGCCCAGAACCAGTGATGGCGGGACTGGACTGGAGGGGGACGGTGTCACGACAGGCGTGTCACGCTGGCAGAAGCGGAGGAGCTCAGAGTAAACGGAGCGTAACTATAGTTCATTTGTGCCACGGTTCTAAAAATTTCATTTCTTGCTTCTTTCAATTTAAGTGCTGTAGTTGAAAACGTGATTGCTTATTTCATTTCTTGGGCATTAAAATTTACTTTCTTTTATCCTTTTGTAAATACCGAGACATTTGAAAATGCAATAAATTAAAAGCACGTGGCAGCTTATGAAAATATTCCCCTCCCTCCCAAGCCCAGTGGGTCAAGTGGAGTGTCTCTTTAAAATGTGCTGTCTGACGGGGGGGGGGGGGGGTGGCGATGACGTCACTCATTGGCAGTAAACCCAGAAGGGCCATCATTGAGGCTGACAGGGAGTTAGAAAAATGAGTCCCCAGGGAAACATGCTGCTCTGCCCCTCGTTCCTTGAGATGTAAATAGGTCTCCGGAAATGCATGCATCTATGCGTTATTTCTGATCACCACATAAATATTTATCCCGAAGGCAGAATGAATGTCGTGATGGATCAATGTGGCCAGCATTCATTCCTCAAAGATACGGTTCAGCAGGCCCATTCCTGGGGTGACCAGGATCTAAACCATGATCCTTTTTAAAATTGTGCCTCTAATTACCTCCTTGTCCTTCCTCCACGTGTGAGTTCATTGTGTTGAGCCAGGATTAGGTGAGGACCAGGCTTGCTCGTGCCCTAATGAAGCGTTCTTTCCAAATGTGTAACAGAAACACACTCATTCATGCCACACAAGCTGGTGGGTGGTTCTTGCAGGGACCTGTCTGGACAGTCCCCGCCTGGACCCAATCCCACAGAGCTGCGCTCAAGTCCCGAGCAGAGAACCTGCCCCCTCACATCTGCCTCCAAGACCCAGATGTCTTGTCTTATGAGAAATGGGTGCGCTCTCCTGGAGGGTTTATGGTAACAGTAGAGGGGGTGCGTTTGATGGAAGTGGGAGGTGGCACATGATTTCAGTTTGGCCCACTACCACTGATGTTAACTTTAATCCCTTGACTAGGTCTATTGTTTAATGTTGCTTAAAAAATTTTGGGGGGGGGGCGCTGGGTGGCTCAGTCGGTTAGGCGTCTGACTTCGGCTCAGGTCACGATCTCCCAGTTTGTGGGTTTGAGCCCTGTGTCGGGCTCTATGCTCACAGCTCAGAGCCTGGAACCTGCTTCGGATTCTGTGTCTCTGCTCTCTGCCCCTCCTCCACTTGTGCTCTGTCTCTCAAAAATAAGTGAAATGTAAAAAAAAAACTTGTTTTTAAGAGCAGTGTTGGTTTCACAGCAAAGCTGAGGGGAAGGTACAGGGACCTGCCACAGACCTGTTGTCTGCACACGTGCACGGCGTCCTCATTGTCAACATCCCTGGCCAGAGCGGGGCAGTTGTGACTGCTGGAGAGTGTACGTGGACACACCATAATCATCCAACGCCCGAAGTCTAGCCTAGGGGCCACTCTTGATGTTGAACCTTCCGTGGGTTTGGATAAATGTAGAATGACATGTATCGATCGTTGCAGGGTCACACAGAGCATTTTCACCGCCCTAAATATCTTCCGTGCTTTGCTTGTTCATCCCTCCCTCACTCACCCTCTGTTTACCATTGATCCTTTATTCTCCTTATAATTTTACCTTTTCCAGAATGCCATGGTATCTGGCCTTTTCAGATGGGTTTTTTTTCACTCGGCAACATGCCTTTAAGTTTCTTCCATGTCTTTTCGTGGCGTGATAGCTTTCTTTTTAGTACTAGGTAGTATTCTGTTGTCAGGATGTATCACGATTTATTTATCCATTCACCTACCAAAGACATCTTGGTTACATCCAAGTTTGGGCAACTCTGAGTGAACCTGCTAGAAATATCCATGTGCAGGTTTTTGTGTGGACATACATTTCCACCTCCTTTGGATAAATATCAAGGAGTGTGATTGCTGGATTATATGGCAAGAGTACGTCTAGTTTCGGCAGACATGGCTCTGTAGTTTTTTTGTAATGTCTTTGTCTGATTTCAGCTTTAGGACAATGATGGCCTCACAGAATGAGTTAGAAGGAATTCTTTCTGCTTCTATCCTCTAGAAGAGATTGTAGAAAACTGCCGTAGTGTTTTCCTTAAATATCTGGTAGTATTCGTCAGGGGACTAGGTGCATTCTGTTTAGGAAGGCTTTTTCATTATTGATTCATTTTTAAAAATTAGATATAAGCCTACTCAGATAGTCGATTTCTTCTTGTGTGAGCTTTGGCAGAGTATGTCTTTCAGGAATTGGTCTGTTTCATTTAGGTTATCGGATTTCTAGGTAGCGTCTCTTGGCCTCAGTGTGCCCATCCGTAAAACAAGGAGGCTAATTGCTACTTGCTTTCCTCATGAAGAGGCGGGATGGTGGATTAACAGCATGACCTTCTGACAACAGAGACACTCTATACATAAAGGCTTTATTCTTGTTAGTAACAATGATCTCTTTGTGTTTCCTGTTCCTTCAATGACTTCACATGAAGACTAAAATTTGTTTCTCTCTTGCCTCAAAGAGTCATGAGGCTAAATAGGGCTTATAGGTGCTTTCTTGTCCTCTCTTGTGAGGTGCTCTGCAAGAGGTAAGTTGTAAATACTAGCAAACAACAAGGCCAGATCCTAAGCTTCCTTGCCCACAGCCTGGCTGAGTAAATTTGGGCAACTGTTCATCCTTTTTTTTTTCCCCCCTAGGGACAACCACAGCTAAATTGGTTCATCCTTTTGGTTTTCAGTTTCCTCAACTGTGAAATAAGGAAAATAAGGTTTTGTCTGTCTGAAAGCAGTGACTGATCCAATCCATTTCTTTTTTCCTTTCAATGAATATGAAATTAATTCCATTACTAATATACATATTTAAAATCATGTTATGCAAAAACAATGAATTCATTTAGAGGGATTGCATTTTTCCAAATCCACATTTCTGAAACACTGTGATTTAAATGCTTTTAGGTACCTTTGCATCACCGGAGTCTTTACCAGTAGGACCATTTCCTGAATCAGAAATCTCTAGGACACATCACAGCTTTCATCCGGATTGTCTGTAAGGCCGGCTCTGGGTGACTGCACATTGAAATTATAGCTGGACCCCAAGCCTGACAGTCTTTTTCATCTGTTTTATAGGTTCCTATACCTGTGACCTCCAGTAGGTAACCATATATGTTATTGCTTATTTTTGAAATTTAATTTTCATTTTTATCAGAAGAACACATGTACACAGTTAAAACACTCAGATAGCATTAGCACACTCTCTAACGCAAGTCCTTACTCCCCAGAAGCAATTCCTTTCAATTCTTCTGCCTCCATCGTCACATGGCGATTCTGGTACAGCTCCCCATCTTCTTCCCTGCATGTGTGTTTTTGTGTCCAAATTCCCCTTGTCAAATAAAGACAAGGCGCTGGAGCAGACAATATTTCATTAACTGCTTGCACGACCTGTAAATGTCTAGTTTACCCCAGAGGGTGACTTGTAAGAACGGAAGCAGCGTCTGCTAGAGATCACACAGAGACTGTTGACCACCCCAAGGACAGTCACTCCCTGTGTCGTTCTGTGCCGAGCGCCCACTGTGGTGGGGCCTGTGCAGAGGGAGACACAACTTCTGTTCCTGGTCGGGAGAGGGAACGGAAGAAGGCTGTTGGACCAGCAGTCTTGGGAAGACTTTTTTCAGTTGAGCTAGATTTTATTTATTTATTTTTTATTTTTTTTAAATTTATTTTTGTTTTTTTTTTTTAAATTTATTTTGGAGAGACAGAGACAGTGGGAGCAGGGGAGGGTCAGAGAGAGACAGAGACACAGAATCTGAAGACAGGCTCCAGGTTCTGAGCTAGCTGTCAGCACAGAGCCCAATGCAGGGCTCAAACCCACGAACTGTGAGATCATGACCTGAGCCAAAGCTGGATGCTCAACGGACTGAGCCACCCAGGAGCCCCCATTTGAGCTAGATTTTAAAGGTGGGCGGTGTTCACCAGTGGAAGAAGGGGAAATCCAGGTGCACTGGTGGAAATGGCAAAAAGCAGGAAAATAAGTGGTTTATTCAAGGAACCATGCATTCCCCTTGACCGGAACAGGGGCTCTGGGGTGACTTAAATCAAGTCAACTCATTAAAGGATCAATTCAGTGAAGAAATATTCTTGATTGAATTCAATGAATATGTATGTATGTGCGTATACATGCGTATGTGTGCATGCGTATGTGTTTAGAATATATACATGAATATTTAATTGTAATATATATTAGTGAGTCTATTCTTCTTGAATAATATGCCATTTTCCTGTTTTTTCTCTCCTTGAAGCTGGGGAGGTTAAAGGCAAGAGGGAAAGTGGGGGTCCCCACATACTCACTTATATTCCTCTCCAAGTGAACCGGCAGCTGTGTCTCCCACATTTTCTTTCGGGTTAAAATGGGAGACTTCACTTGGTTTAGGAATATCCTCATCCTGAATCTGGATCGTGTACCGTCTAGTTGGTCCTTTGTATCTGAATGAAAGAGGTGCTGGAAGTCTGGATGAGTGATTCCCGGACTTCAGACAGGTGAACAGGTGTAAAGACAAAAAAGATCATCATTTCTGGGGGTGGGACTCAGGGAAATGTCTTTTTCATCAGGTTTAGGAAGCGTTGGTCATACTAACCTCCTGACCCCCCCCTCCCCCACTTTTCCCCCGGTCTTCAATTTTGGTATCCATTCTAATTATCTGGGGAAGTTGTTAAAAATTGTGATTTGGGGGGCTCCACCCAGAAGTCTGACTCAGTAAGTGTAGGGTGGGGCCCAGACCCAGAACCCTCACTTTACACAACCAAACCTGGTGATTCTGCTGAATTCCAATCAGAGAACACTTATTCCTACCCCCACAATCAGAGACCACTTTTTCCTATCTAGAATTGCTAGCAGCTTTTTGCAAATATTGATGCCTGCCCCACCTCCTTCAGACCAATTACAGCAGAATTTCTGGGGGTGGAGCTTGAGAACTGTCTTTGCTAAATACTCTCAGGTTAATTCTGACCCGTAGTTTGGGCAAGAAGGATCCTCGCCGAACAACAGGATCCTAAGGTGAAGTTGACATTCAATTGCATACAAGGGGAAAATTGTGTTTACTTACAGTTTAATGCGTTTATTTAAATCTCACAACAATCCATGAGTGTGGTATAATTATCCCCATTTAAAGGTTAGAAAATCTGAGGCTTACAAAAGTTGTATAATTAATCTGAGGACTTATTTCCTATGAGTATTGGAACCAGAATTGGATCCTAGGGCCACAGACCTCATATATTTTGCTACTTCCTTCCACCGAGAGACGCTATGGAAGAATGCAAACACCATTTGACTCAATTTTGAAATTCAGATGAACTGATGATCAAAATGCCTTAATGGAAAATCCCCCCACTAAAGTCTATTTTGAAACATTGTTTTCTAACCTAGGTAGGTTGCATGCATGTAAAGGGATGAATGATCAACTAGCCGGTTGTCCACTATCTTGTCAATGGATACAGTGTTGCAGATTTATCAGGCCAGTTGTTCCTGAAAGGGAGGGTGAGGTCTAGTCTCCCCCACACATACGACTTGCACCCACTCTGCCCAGAGACCCCTTCCAGATAAGTCAGTCAGTTCCTGCCAACAGGAGCTGCCCAGACCAATTACGTTTGAGTCTCAACGGGATGTTCATTCACGTACAATAATTAAAAGAAAGTACTTAATCACTACGTCCTCATTTGCACACTGTTCGGTCACAACATCTAAGGAGGGGTGTGACCCCAACAGTCATCCTGCTTCTTCCCGGCCTGTGACATCACTGGCTGCCAGACTAATGGGGCTTGGCTTTGACTTTGGGCGATTCACGTTGACTCACACAGAGCTTCCAGTAGCCTGGGGCTGTTGGACCCTGCCATTAACTCACCCCACCGATTGCTCCATGAACTCCTGATTTAAGAGAGGGGCTTTTTGTATAGTGATCTTTTTTTGGTGGAAGAGAGAGAGAGAGAGAGAGAGAGAGAGAGAGCGCGAGCTGGAGAAAGAGCGAGCCCGGGTACAAGCCAGGGAGGGGCAGAGAGAGGAAAGACAGAATCACAAGCAGGCTCCATGCCTCAGCACAGAGAGCCCCAGGGCTCGAACTCACCACCTGTGAGATCATGACTGAGCCAAAATCAAGACTTGGATGCTTAAGCCACAGAGCCGCCCAAGTGCCCCTGTTTAATGCTCCTTTTAACTAAATATAGGAATGTTCTGTGTTTTTGGCATTCACATTAGGTTTGCATTTTTCTCAGTGGATCGCAGCACAAAACCTTTAATTTTGAAGGCAGACTCTGAGTTTGAAGGAGAGATTGATATTCTAGTTTTAGATGTTTCAGTAGTGCTCTTGGATGATATCCAGAAGGCTCCTGAGAAGTGTGGCTCCTGCATGATGTCGCAGAACAAAACATTCCCCAGGGGGTCTGTGCCCCTGTGAGTTTCTCCTTCCTCCTCTGGCCGGGTCTGCGGGCACCTTCGTCACAGGGGCTGGATGGATGCCCCTGACGCACCGCTCTACCCAGGGACAGTATCTGGCTCATCTTGTCTCTTTTCTTATCTTTCCAGAGCCTCTAAAACAGCCCCGGATTTCTCAAGGAGTGTCCACAAAGCACGATTTTCCTTTTCCCTACGGTTGGTTTGCTACTAGCCTTTATGTGTCACTATAACTTTTCCGGTGGAATTCTTTTCTTAAAAACTGCTTTATTGAGATAGAATTCACATTAGAACTCAATTGTGACAGTGTACAAATCAGTTTTTTAAAGTATATTCAGAGAGTTGTGCTGCCATCACCACTACCCGATTTCAGACATTTTTATTATCCATAAGAACACCCTGTACCCATGAGCGGTCACATCCCAATTCACTCCACCTTCCCCCCTCCTAGTTTTAGGCATCTACTAATCTACTTTCTGCTTCTGTAGATTCGCTTCTCCTAGGCATCTCACAAGGACGGAATCATACAACATGTGGTCCTTTGTAACTGACTTATTTCACTTTGTGTAAGGTTTTCAAGATGCATCCATGTTGTAGCATGTCTCAGTACCTCTTTCTTTTTAAAATTTTTAAAATTTAGGTGTTTATTTATTTTTGAGAAAGACAGAGCATGAGTGGGGGAGGGGCAGAGAGCGAGGGACAGAGGATCCCAAGCAGGCCCTGCCAGCGCAGAGCCCGAGGTGGGGCTCAAACTCACAAACCATGAGATTGTGTCCTGAGCTCAAGTCAGATGCTTAACTGACTGAGCCACCTAGGTGCCCCTAAATTTTTTTAATGTTATTTATTTTTGAGGGGAGGGGAAGAGAGAGAATTAGTGGGGGAGGGCAGAGAGCGAGAGAGACAGAAGATCTGAAGCAGGCTCTGAGCTGTCAGCACAGAGCCCGACACAGGGCTCAAACTCACAAACTGTGAGATCATGACCTGAGCCAAAGTTGGACACTTAACTGACTGAGCCACCCAGCCACCACAGTACGTCTTTCTTTTTATGGCTGAATAATATTCCATTGTATGAATATACCACATTTTATTCATCCATTCACATTAGTTGGTGTATGGGTTGTTTTTATTTTTGGCTATTATGAATAACGTTGCTATGAATGTCTACAGTCAAGTGTCTGCACACATATATTTTCATTTTGGGGGTGTGTATATCAAAGGGTGAAATGGCCGAGTCATGGGTTCAGTAGTTTGAGGAAATTCCAGACTGCTTTCCAAAGCAGCTGTGCCATTTACATTCTACCCAGAAATGTCTGAGTGTTCCAATTTTCCTACATCTCTAACACTTACTTTCTGTCTTTTTATCACAGCCATTTTAGTGGGTATGAAGTAGTATTTTGTGGTTTTTATTTGGATTTTCACAGTCAATGAGATTGAGCGTCTTTTCATGTACTTATTGGCAATTAAGATTCCTTCCTTGGAGAAATATCTATTCAAATCATTGGCTCACTTTTAAAAATTTGGTTGTTCACCTTTTTATTGACATAGAGGATTTTTTTTTTTAATATAATCTGGACTCAAGTCCCTTACCTGGTTTGCAAATGCTCACTCCCACTCCCATTCTGGGGAGGATGTGTTTGCCTTTTCATCCCTGATGTTGTCCTTTGCAGCACCGAAGTTTTAATAGTGATGAGTCCAATTTATTTTTCTTCTTGTGTTGCTTGTGCTTTTGCTGTCGTATCTAAGAATCCATTGCTTCATCCGAGGTCACAAAGATTTCCTCCTACGTTTTCTATTAAGAGTTTTATAGCATTTGCCCTAATATTTAGGTCAATGAGCCTTCTTGAATTAATTTTTGTATATGGTGTGAGGTAGGGGCCTAACTTTATTCTTTTGCATTTGGACATCCAATGCTCACCCTGGACCATTTTTTGAAAAGACTATTCTTTGCCCCATTAAATTGTCTTAATGCCTGCATTAGGTTGGGCTGTTATAACAAAATACCACAGGCTGAGTGATTTCAATAAGAGAAATGTATATTTCACAGGTCTGGAGGCTGGGAAGTCCAAGATCAAGATGCTAGTTACTCCAGTGCCTGAATAGAGCTCTCTTTCTGAATTGTAGATTTTCCTGTTTTCTGGATTTTGCTGATGGACTCTCTATGGTATAAAGTTCTCCTCCTTATTTCCTGAAATGCATAGTTAAATATAGAAGGTCGATCCATGTTCAGGTTTGATTTGTTTTGGTTGGACTACTTCAGAAGGGCTGTTGTGAACTTCCATCAGGAAGTACACAAGGTCCAGTTGTGCCTCTTTTTTCGTGACAGTATCAATCATTGATGGTCACAGCTTACATGTGCTCACTCATTTGGAGTTATAAAGTGGTGCTCTAGTCCTACCACTTCTTTATCCATTAGCTGGAATACATTTGTAAAGAGAAAACTCCTTATCAACTGCTTGGTTATCTAAGATTGCGTAGGAAAGGCAAAATAAATGTTGGGTTCTTTCCCTTTTGTATCCGTTCTCAAAACAGTAAATTGGTTAGGAGAGTGCATTCTTTAAGATAGTAGAAGAAGGTAATTAGAGACTATGTTTGCTCATTGGCCAGGAGTTAACCATACAGACTCTTTATGATAGCCTCATCTTTGGTTCTCCTGAAGAACATGCCAATGCAAATGGAAAAGTCGGTATCTTTTGCCAGACAAGGAGCACAAAGCTCAATGTGGTACTTTTCATCTTCAAAGTGTTTCAGGGATAATTAGGTCTCTTAACTCCCCAACTGGTAGGTGTTATTAACCTCATTTTAAAGATAAGAAAAAAAAGAGTTGAAGAAGATAAGCGAACACCTTGCCCCGAGCTAACAAGGCGTCATGAAAGATGAGAACATAATTTATGTATGGCTTAATTTAGAATTTGATGCTGGGAAGAGAGATGCAGCTAGCGTCAGAGAAAAAGGGAGTAGGGACCACTAAGTTCTGACACCATGTGGTGTGCAGGGTGCAGAAATCTGAGTGTTGGTGGTGCCATGGATATTACCAGGGGAGTATAATAATATATGCATGATGCTCGATGCATGGCAGGTAATGAGCAAATGTTTGTCAGATGACTAAAAACGAATACCTTGCCACATGCTGCCACTGTGAATGTCCTTATAGTGTATAAGGATGGGGAAACTCTCCATTGGATTCAGATTCCTCAATGATTGTACGCCCAACTTTTGTAAGATGGTGATTGTTTTTCTCTAAGTTGGAATTGTTTAGTCTACACTAATTACTTCTTGTGTAAAGGAAAGAAAGCATTTGTATTAAACTTTAAAAAAAATACTTTATTGTCAGATTGGTTTCCATATAACACTCAGTGCTCTTCCCCATAAGTGCCCTCCTCCACCACCACCATTTCTTTCCCCCCCTCCCCCTTCAACCCTTCAATAGTCTCTCAGGTTTTGCATCCCTCTCTCTCCCCAACTCTATTTCCCTCTTCCCCTCCCCCTGGTCTTCCATTAGGTTTCTCCTGTTCTCCTGTTAGACCTATGAGTGCAAACATATGGTATCTGTCCTTCTCCACCTGACTTATTTCACTTAGGATGACACCCTCGAGATCCATCCACTTTGCTACAGATGGCCATATTTCATTCTTTCTCATTGCCATGTAGTACTCCATTGTGTATATATACCACATCTTCTTGACTGTTCATCAGGTGATGGACATTTAGGTTCTTTCCATGATTTGGCTATTGTTGACAGTGCTGCTACGTATTAAACTTTGAACCTGGTTCCTGCTGCAAGATCATAGGTAAGTGAGCCTGGATCAAGCAAGTCACGATAGGATTCTTGGGAGTTGGTCTTTTTAACACCACGGTTGGCACGCAGAGGTTTCATTGTAGAGATGATGACGTTAAAATAATCCCAATACTTTGGAGCTGGAACATACAAAATTTGTGTTCTCCACCCAGACTAATTGCCCCTACAGCCCGTAATTGCTTAGATCCCGGGTGAGCTTGCCGCATCAGCACAAACACGCTGCCGGTGGTAGGAGAGTGAGGAGAACATCCAGGTAACAGAAGGCGTTTTTCAAAAGGAAGAAATCCAGAAGCCTCTTTCTGACATTAGGTTCATCTTATTAGTCACTTACCAACACCCTCTTAACCTAAACCCCATCTAGTGAGCTTAATGATGGCCCGGGAGTTCATCTCCTCTTTGAAAAGAACTGCTAATATATTCCAGGTACTATAGACTCTTAGTTCAGGAATCAAATGCTGCATGTAGGACTTCCTGGGTGAGAAATCTTTGTTTAATTTACACTTCTATTTATTTGAGAGAGAGACAGAGACCGGTAGAGCCAGAGAGCTAGAGAGAGCCAGAGAGAGAGAGAAAGAATCTTAAGTAGGCTCCATACTCAACATGGAACTTGATCTTGATCCCACCACCCTGGGATCATGACTTGGGCTGAAATCAAGAGTTAGATCCTCAACAGACTGAGCCACCCAGGCGTTTCTCTGCTCTATTTTTTAAAAATTTTTTAATGTTTACTTTTTTTTGAGAGAGACAGAGACAGAGTGTGAGTAGGGGAAGGGAAGAGAGAGAAGGAGGAGACACCCAATCTGAAACAGGCTCCAGGCTCTGAGCTGTTGTCACAGAGCCCCACCCCTCACAGGGCTCTAAGTAATGAACTGTGGGATTCTGACCTGAGGCAACGTCGAAGTTGGACGCTCAACCCAGTGAGCCACCCACGCTCTCCCCTCTGCTCTATTTTTACTGTTCTATTTATATTTCAATAAAGCTATTTGTTGTGAACTTCCATCAAGAAATACACAAGATCCAATTATGTCTCTTTTGGCGATGGTATCAACCATTTATGATCATGCCCTACATGGGCCGGTTCATTCGGGGTTTTTAAAGAAACTTCATTAGCTTTTCTTGGCTTTTCTCCTTCTCTAACCTAACGTTAGCTTTGATGTTATGGTTGCTTGACTATTCGGACAGGTGAAGGGGAAAGAGGAGGATCTAGTCTGACTAACATGGCTTCCTCTTCCTTCAGATCTACACAAAGCGTCGCTCCACTTTCCTCAGGCTCCTCCTTCTGTGGCTAATGGTACCTTCCTGTGAAGTCAGGACTGTTAACAGGTTGCTAACACAAGTTTGCTCATTGAATCTGGTAATACTAGAAGCTTGAAGAAAGCAGGTTGAAAACTAATATCAAGGACGCATTGATAGGACACAAGGAGAGCGAATATATCATCTTTGTAAGTACTAACAAGTGGTGGAACTGACAATATAATTCAGTTTCAGGGTGTGCAAGAATCATGACTTTATTATAGAGGGATGTGTGGGAGACACCCATTATGGAGGGCAGCCATGACGCCCGTCGATGGATGGCGTTTTCGCAGTGGGTGAGAGGGAACTCGATTCTGACCAAGGGAGCCAGGATGGCGGTTTGACTTTGTCGTGAGTCTTTGGACTTCATTTTCAAAACTGCTTTTGGAAAGAAAACTAATAATAAATGTCAAGGGAATTATCTTTGATTAATTTATTTTCTTCATTTTTTAGCTACGGGCTCGTAGGACTCCATACTTGTTAACTGGTTTTTTTTTTCTCTTTCCCTTAAGGAGTGGAGGTGTTATGGTATTTGTACAGCCTCAGGCTCTGGGGTCTGGGTTCTGGGTGTGAGCTTGACTTTATCTCTCACTAGTATGACTTACATTTTTTTTAAAGTTTATTTATTTATTCTGTGAGAGAGAGTGGGAGGGGCAGAGACAGAAGAAGAGAGAGAATCCCAAGCAGGCTCTGTGATGTCAGGGCAGAGCCCAACATGGGGCTTGAACTCATGAACCATGAGATCAAGACCTGAACAGAAATCAAGAGTCTGACCTTAACTGACTGAGCCACCCAGGCATCCCGGTAATTACTTACATTTCTAATATCACTTTTCTCATTTGGATAATTGGAATCATGATACATAACTGAGTTGAAAGAAATAATATATACAAAATTGCTTTGGGGATAAAGCTGGATGTGCAATAAAAACTTATAAATTGCAAAGTATTATAGGTTGTCATAGGGATAGTCATAATAAATGTCTATTATTTAAGATGAAATTTAATATGAGATATTAATTATATACTCCCTTCTTCAAAGTCTTAATCCTCCTCACTTACTATTAGTAAATTCCACTTTTATTTCTGTTTTCCATATTTATTGTTTTGTTGTTGGTTTTTGCTATTTATAAAAAACGTAAACCTAAATGTAGAAAGGGAAAATCTCATATAAATCGGGTGTGTATTTGTGTGCATGTGAGTGTGTGTATGCCTGTGCACGTGTGTGATGCAGCCAAAGATTTTTAATTCCTCTCAGGCTTTACAGATTATTAAATTTTCTTCCATTAAGAAAAAGAACCTACCCTTTTTTCTCTATATCTATTATACTGGTAAAACTATTCTCTCTGAGGTTTGTAACCTCGCGACAGCTTTTAGCAAGTAAAAATCATGATAGTTAACATTCATTGGGATTTTATTGGTGGCAGGTAGTATTTGAAGTCCTTGACCTGTGTTGTCTCATTTTGTCCTCATTATAACCCTAAAAAGAGCTGCTAATATCACAGATGTCCTGTTTTACAGATGAGGAGACTGGAGCGACATGAGTTTGGTTCTTTGTCCAAGGCCACGGGGCAGTATATGGCAGAGCTGGGAACCAGCGCATCTCCTGTCAGAATCAGCTCTAACCTTCGGATGGCCTGTGTCGGTGAGGAACCCCATAGAAGCCTGGGATTTTGAAAGATTAATCTGTGAACAACCAGTCCTGAACCACTGAAAGGAATTCAGATTCCAGGGCCCAGACATACTGAGTCACAATGTCGGGGGATTTAGATCTGGGAATCTGCAATTTGACCCTACTTCCGTTCCTGACCCCTCCCCTCACCCCCCACTTCCTGTCTCCCCCACCCCTGCCAAGATTCCGAAACACAATGGCATCAAAGGACAGTAACATAAGTATTTTGATCTAATTAGATGTAAAAAAAGGACAATTTGACTTGTTTACTATAATTTTTAAATCTTCATATTTCTTTTATTTATTTATTTTTTTAATTTTTTTTCCGTAATATTTTATTGTCAAATTGGTTTCCATACAACACCCAGTGCTCTTCCCCATAAGTGCCCTCCACCATCACCACCACCTCTTTTCACTCCTCCCACTTCCTATTCAACCCTCAGTTTGTTTTCAGCATTCAATAGTCTCTCAAGTTTTGCATCCCTCTCTCTCCCCAACTCTCTCTCCCTCCTCTGCTCCCCCTGGTTCTCCATTAGGTCTCTCCTGTTTTCCTGTTAGACCTATGAGTGCAAACATATGGTTTCTGTCCTTCTCTGCCTGGCTTACTTTGCTCAACATGACACCCTCAAGGTCCATCCACTTTCCTACAAATGGTCATATGTCATTCCCTCTCATTGCCATGTAGTACTCCATCGTGTATATATACCACATCTTCTTGATCCATTCATCAGGTGATGGACATTTAGGCTCTTTCCATGTTTTGGCTATTGTTGACATTGCTGCTATGAACATTGGGGTACATGTGCTCCTATGCATCAGCATTTCTATCTCTCTTGGGTAAATCCCCAGCAATGCTATTGCTGGGTCATAAGGGAGTTCTATCGATAGTTTTTTGAGGAACCTCCACACTGTTTTCCAGAGCGGCTGCACCAGTTTACATTGCCACCAACAGTGTAAGAGGGTGCCCATCTCTCCACACCCTCGCCGGCATCTATAGTCTCTTGATTTGTTCATTTTAGCCACTCTGACTGGCGTGAGGTGGTATCTCAGTGTGGTTTTGATTTGTGTTTCCCTGATGATGAGTGATGTTGAGCATCGTTTTATGTGTCTGTAGGCCATCTGGATGTCCTCTTTGGAGAAGTGTCTGTTCATGTCTTCTGCCCGTTTCTTCACTGGGTTATTTGTTTTGTGAGTGTGAAGTGTGGTGAGTTCCTTGTACATTTTCGATATTAGCCCTTTATCTGATATGTCATTTGCAACTATCTTTTCCCATTCTGTTGATTGCCTATTAGTTTTCTTGATTGTTTCTTTTGCCTTGCAGAAGCTTTTTATCTTGATGAAGTCCCAAGGGTTCAGTTTTGCTTTAATTTCCCTTGCCTTTGAGGATGTGTCGAGTAGGAGATTGCTGCGGTGGAGGTCTAGGAGGTTTTTTCCTACTTTCTCCTCGAGGGTTTTGATGGTTTCCTGTCTCACATTCAGGTCCTTCAGCCATTTTGAGTTTATTTTTGTGTATGGTGTAAGAGAGTGGTCTAGTTT
>PJEM01019796.1:0-15011 GCA_004023845.1 Helogale parvula
TAATGGAATTTCCAGAAAACTTCCTTTGCCCCCACAAAAGGACCTGAAAAGCCCAATCCAAACTTTTGAAAACTACAGTTATGAGATGCTATGAAGGATGATCAAAGCAGTCAGAGGGAGAAGGATGAATGTGTCTTCCACTCAGCTAGTTTGTAGCATAGCCTCTTTAGCTGTTGGTGGATCAGTAAAAAAAAAAAAATCTCTGAAGTACCAGAAGTGCTTTGAAGGACAGGGGTAGAAAAGTACCGAGCATAATACCTGTCTGTATCAGTAACAGGGCTTCATGGCTAGGAAATCTTTCTAAACAGTAAAATGACTCCAGGATAGATCTCTCTCTCCATCATTAAATGTGGCAGAATTTAAAAAAAAATTTATTTATTAGTGAAAACAGAAAATTACAAGGCAGAGAACACAAAAGAATCAAGACGATGCTATAGGTTCAACAGTATTCCATGAGGCTAGAAAACCTGTTAACTTTGAAAGTCCTAGCAAAATATCACTCTTGTTTATAAATCACTTATTTATCATATGACCGCATGTTGAATCCTTTCTTTCCACATACTGAAGAATCCTACATTCAGCCTTTAAGCATTCTGCATTTCTTTGCCAATCTTGTAGCTGAGTATCTTGTTCCAGTCGATTTTGGTGCGGGTAACCGGAAGCTGCCGGCGCAAGGCCTTGAATGTGGTGTCTGACATTGTTTGATCGTTTTCACTAATTGCTGTCTGATATTCATTTTCTGCATGCTCTATGATTTTAATAAACTCCTTGGCAGTCTGGACTTCATTCGAAACAGTTACTGAATCCTGTACATCTTTATGACTAACCAACTGAACATTGCCATCTTCATAATAGTGAACCTGAATCTTAAGTACTCCAACCACGTGGGCTGTAGGTGGTGTGATGGTGAACTTCCACTCTGATCTCCAACGACCATACCAGAAGTTTTTAGGCTGAAACTGGTGGCTTTCAATACATGCAATAATGGTCTGTTGCCCATCTATAGTTTTAGCATAAACAGTACAGAAGCCGTTGGAATAATGATCTTTCACATAGGCCCTTAGAGCACTGTCACACGATTCTCTCCAAGACTTCAGCCCTCCATCTATGTCCTCTGGCTGGGGGTTACTTGCTTCTTTCCATAAATGATCAAACTTAAAGGAAATTTTGTTTCTTGGATCTAAAAATCTGCTATTACCCAGGTCACCGTGTTCTGTAATTAAGACCTGATCTTCATATCCTTCTATCTTCACAGGCGTGAACTGATCCACGTTATACTGGGCAAATGCATGTGCTGCCCCTTCCCTGAGGAGATTGTCATTATTAAGTAGTAGCCGGACATCATTGAACACTTCATTAAATTCCCCTGGGGGTGCATGAGTGATGAATTTAGCAGCTATGCGTACCTCCTCCTCATCCGACACCCGATCCTCGAAGTCGGCCATCTTGGGCTGCTCTATGTATTTATTTTGAACAAGACAGAGCGTGCGAGGGAGGCGCAGAGAGAGAGGGAGAGAGGGAATGAAGGCGTGCTGATGACGAGAGATGGTCAAGAGATCGGGGGTTGATGGATTTTAGGTTCTGATGCAGCTGAAGGATCAAGTGAAGTCGGGGTGTTGGAGGAAGTGCTCTGGAAAGACGGGAGGTGGCCGTCAGAGAGTAGAGAAGCTTGAGATCATTAAGCAGGTGCTCAAATTGATACTAGGGTCTGGGACAGTGGTTCTCAACCACAGGCAGTTGGTCTCTGAGAGGATGTTTCAATGCCTGGGGACCTCTGGTAGAGGTCAGGGACCCTGCTAAACGTCCATAATGCATAGGACAGACCCGGAGCAGAGAATAATCCAGCCCAGTTGCCAGTAGTTCCAAGGCGGAGAAACCCTGGCCTAGGGCAGGATATGGGAATGGGGGGCTGGGACAGGCCTGAGGGGAATCTTTTGAGGAGAAGATCCACAAAAGACCCAGGGCTTTGGGAGGTCATTTCATGACTCATTGGGATCTCCAAGAACTAGGACAAGAGGAGTGCTGGAAAGAGAGAGAGAGTCAGGGACGAGAGGACACCAACCAGCTACGTATGGAGCCATTTCGTGGTTTTGGGACAGCTGATTGGCCAGAGTTGGAATTCATAATCCTGGCTGTAAGAGCTGCATGTCCAAATGAGCCCAAGAGTGACTTTTCTGTTTTTTAAGTCACTCGTGTATTAACGAGCCTGGTGGGATTAAGTCTGTCTCACACAGATTATTTAAAAGCGAGGTAGGGATTGGATTAGTCTTTTTGGTCAGAATTCCGTGCCTGTAAACTGGGACATCTCTAAATAACCTCTCAGGTATGAGATTTTGCAGGCCGGCCTTGAGGCAGGGATCTGGCTTAAGAAAACCCTTGAGGAGACTTATTTATGGACTTCGCAGACTGGCTTCCCTTGTAGCGCTTACCACTGTGGAGAAAACTAGTCAGCATCGCGCAGCATAAATAAGGGTTGTAAGTCTGGTAAAGCTGGTCAGATCCTCTGGTCTTGTGCTTTGTCCCTTGTTTTGAACTCAGATGCTCTGGGGCTGATTTTCTGCCTACCCACAATGGCAAGGAACGTCTTTTGTTTGCTTCTTGTTTGAAAGGAGGGTTTGTTTTGAGGTTTGGACTACAAATAATAACCCATTGTTCTCTATAATAAAAATCACTCTCTTTAGCAGAAAAAATCTGATTGATGCAGTGTGGCTATCAGCTTATTTAAAAGAATAGCCAAAAGTGTGCATTGTGTCCTGAAAATAAACATTTGGGAGATGGTTGGGGGGACTGGGGGAGGACTCTTGTTCTCCTCGGCCTGGAGTCTTGGGTAAGTCCTCAGGAGGAAGAAACGCAGAATGTGATCATCTGTCCTGGATGACAGTACCCCTCCTCATTCTGCTCATCTGCTCCATTCGAAGAGTAATTGGAACACTGCATATGTGGATTCTTTCCAAACCATTTCTTTAAAAATTATCCTAATTGGAAGATAATATTTCCTCCACTAGCTTTAATTGTGTCTATTTTCAGGCAAACTAACTTTCTCTCTAACCTTCCTTTAATCCATGAAAGTGGTTATTTTGAGTGAAGATTATTTTATTTTAGCAGCAATCCTTAAAACTCTGATTAAATCAGCAGCCTCTGATTACAGATCTTGAAAAAAAAAAAGAGCTATGTTTATATTACAAGCCAGAGACATTTTATTTTATTTTTATTCTTTTTATGTTTTTTATTTATTTTTGAGAGACAGAGAGAGACAGCGTGAGCAGGGGAGGGTCAGAGAGAGAGGGAGGTACAGAATCTGAAGCAGGCTCCAGGCTCTGAGCTAGCTGTCAGCACAGAGCCTGATATGGGGCTTGAACCCACAAACCGTGAGATCATGACCTGAGCAGAAGCTGGATGCTTAACTGACTGAGCCACACAGGCGCCGCGCAAGAGACATTTTAATTACTAATTATGGGTATAGGCTGGCAGAATAAAACTCAAGGGGTAGAGTGAAAATGTGGCTCAGTGTGGTCAGCTGTTTCTTAAATTCCTAGGTATCCAGCACACGTTATACTGAAATGTAACAGTGAATAGGATTTCAGTAATGAAAACAGTATGTTGTGTGTGGTTTTTTGGCCTTAAATCCCTTATGGGAAAAGGATCAGCGAAACAATAAATAGCTCTAAATGAAGTGATACCTTACCTAGAATAGTTATAATTGTGTTCAAATTAAATGGAAGATGAGAAAAGTTCAGTGTGATAGCTGTTGGAATTTAACAGGTAAATATGACAACTACTTAGAGAAGCAATAAAAATTATATATATATATACACACATATATATGTGTGTATATATATATATATATATAGCCTCTACATCATTAAAAACAGACCACTGTGGAAGCAACCAAGGTATCTTTCAGGAGGTGAATGGATAATATCCATACAATGAATATTATTCAGCAATAAGAAGAAATGAACTGTCATGCTATATTGCTAAGTGATAGCAGCTAATCTGAAAAGGCTCTAGGATTCCAACTATATAATGTTCTGAAACCGGCAAACATATACAGTAAAAAGATCAGGGGTTTGTGGGGGAGGGAGGAATGAATGGGTTGAAGAGTAAAAGAATTCTGTATTTTATTATAATAGTGGATTCATGTCATTATACATTTGTCAAAACCCATAGAAGGTATAACACAGTGAATGACAGGCTTTATTTAATAGTGGAACAATATTGGCTCATCAATTGTAACACATACCACAGTAACAAAAGATGTTATGAATAGGGGAAACTGGGGGTAGGGGTGAGAGAATATACTGGAACTCTCTGCCTCATGCACAGTGTTTCGGTAACCCGAAAACTGCTCTAAGAAAGAGAAAACATAAACAATAGGTAGTAGTTGAACTTGTGAAAACATCTTCTTACTGAAAAACAAAAAAAAAATCCCAGACCGTCAGCAGTTTATCCTGTTTCTAGGAAGTACCTGACTATGAAACATTCTGTATAGTACACAATGGCAGCAGAGAGAGAGAGATAGACAGACAGACAGACAGATATCTCTATAACCGTGTATATCAAGTAGCTTTCTCATAACTTTATCATCCTCTCTGATAAGTATGCAGCATGGTATTTATACTAAATGCTACTGAAGCTCTCCTTGTTCCTCTCTCCAGTGAGGAGGAGGATATACACCTTGGACGTATATACACCAAAAGAAATCTTCGTGGCAAATGGGATGCAAGGGAAGCTGACTTGCAAGTTCAAGTCCACCAATACCACCGGCACGTTAACCTCAGTCTCCTGGAGCTTCCAGCCAGAGGGGACCGACGCCAGCCTGTCGGTAGGAATGCTTGATGGCTCCTGCTGGGAATTCTGAGCCGAATCTACTTTCTCCAGCGATGCTCCTGGAGGACATCGGCGCCGCAGCCAAGGAAGCGGAAGTGGTTCCAAGGCATAAAGACCAGAAGCGGTTGCTGGGCCGCGGCCTCAGCTAGGAGCCAGTGCTGCCACCTGCTGGCCGGAGCGGGGACACGCACTCCCGGCCTGGAGGAGGGAGGCGGCATTGCAGCCGGAGTTGCCGGCCAGGGACGCTGTCACAACCTGTTTATTTTGGACGTGAGGAAACTGACAGGAAGGTCACATAACTAGTGTGTGGCATGCTCGGGGCAGAAACCGAGTGCAGGCGTCCTGTGAAGCCTGGCGCACTCTCCTTGGACGCAGGCACATGGAATGGCCTTTGCAGCCCAGCCTTTCCCGCCCTCCCTCTGCTCCTCTGGCCGCCCCTGTCCACCTTCCCCAGCTTTGTCCGGTCTGCTCATAAGCCAGTCAAAGTGAAAGAAGCTTTTGGGAGAAGTTTGGGGAAAGGAAGGATGGTGAGCCCACCGCCCCCTCCCCCCAACGGCCGTCCCCCAACCGCTGTCCCTCTTCTTACTGGAGGTCAGCTCCTGGGCTCTGGTCACTTAAATGGCAGGCCCTGGGGCACCTGAGTAGCTTAGTCGGATAAGTGTCTAGCTTGGTTCAGGTCAAGATCTCATGGTTTGGGAGTTCAAGCCCCGTGTCAGGCTCTGCTGACAGCTCAGCGCCTGGAGCCTGCTTGGGATTCTCTCTCTCAATCTCTCTCTCTCTCTCTCTCTCTCTCTCTCTCTCTCTCTGCTTCACCCCCGCTCACGCTGTGTCTCTCTCTCCCAAAAACAAACATTAAAAATATTTTTTAAAAATATAATAAACAGCAGGCCCTGGCAGGGGATGGGGACGAGGGTCAGGGACGAGCACAGCCTCAGCTCCAGGACAGCACAACCTCTGCGTAATGGGCCCTCAGACACTTGGCCTGCATCTCCCGTAAGCTCGGGTTGCACACCCCTTTTCTGTAGGCCAGGGCGGGCTCCCGCCTGTGCCCTCGCGTGCTGCCCAGGCTCTCCTAGACCCTCACTTGCCCTCCACCCACTCCAGGAAGGGAGGAGGTACCCAAAATGACTTCCTTTCTGAGGCGGCTCAGCAAAGTCCGCAGCCGTCTGGCTTCTGCGTGCTCCCTCTTCCAGCCTCAGCGCAGCAGCTCGGATGGCCCTCCCGGGCGCCCTCCTCCGAAGGGCTGGTGAGGTTGCCCAGGCCCAGGCATTGGTCTCCTGTCTCTGTATCGCGACCTCCACTCCTGAGTCCGTTTCTGGTACGCGGTGATTAGGCAAGACATGTTGGTCGGAGGGGTAAATACGTGAATGAATGAGATGAACAATATGCAAATTAATGAAGGTCATTAGGAAGCAAGGAATTTATGTGGCCCCATGAGACGAGTTTGCAGCTTGCAGAATAGCAGCTTTGAAGGGGATGATACTTACATGAAGTTTACTATTTGAGTGTTTCTTCGTTTTCATTTCCGTGAGAGAGACCCAGCATGTGAGCAGGGGAGGGGCAGAGGGAATCCCAAGCAGGCTCGGTGGGGTTCAAACTCGGGAATCTGTGAGATCATGACCCCAGTCAAAATCAAGTCGGATGCTTAACCGACGGAGGCACCGGCTCCAGTGTTTGTAAACTCGGTGAGCTACTGCTAATTTTACTTGTGTAGGACATTGTCATTTTCAACACCTTCTCACCTTCCTGTTTCATCCAGCACTCAGGGCCATGCGCTGGAAGAGGGCGGTGAGGGGAGGAGCCACAGGAGTGAAGTGTGCGTGCGGCAGAGTTCGTGTTAGAACGTAATGCTCTGGTTTCCGCGGCCACTGTTCTTCCCTGTGTGGAACGCAGTGTGTTCCCAGAACAAAAGATACACAGCTTTGTTTTTTCTGCAGGGCGGCGAAATACCGGCACAGTAAAGAAACGCCGGTAGGGTGGCACCGCCTATGGAAGTCGCTGAGACATCGAGGTGTGCATTAAAGGAGAACACGTAGATGCCAACAGAAGAACCCCTTTCCGGGATCAGAAGAGGACTGGAATCAACAAACGGAAACCAGGTGCACCTGCGTGAGCTGACCACCTGGGCCCATGAAATGAGACCGCATGAAGGAGCCAGGGCAGGGCAGAGGCGGGCTGAGTCTCCATGGACCCCGCTTGTCCCCTCAGGGGCACAAAATGCCTCGAAGAACGGTTCTGTCTGCCCACAGAGAGTGACTGCAGGTGGCTCCGGGACGCATTCTCCAACACCTGGGAAATAAAGTGGAATGCTCTCTTTGCAAAAAAGCAAACTAACTCTAAGCATGTAAATGCACCCACACTAAAAGGACTCCTATTTCAACTTTAAAATTTTTATCTCCACAGATTTGATGCACGTGGTTAGAAAGGCTTCAAAGTTGCCATCGGGTGCTACAAAAATGTGTCTTTTCAAATCTCGTCCTTAGGACCCATGAAAAGAATTTGCCATTTGCAACACCATTGCTACATACAAAAGATGGGACAACTGGACATGTAAAAATAAACATTTTTGGTTTCATAGGTTAACTAGAAATGTATCTGTCACAACATGAACCGTTTTGATATTCATGTTTTTCCATAGGACACACATTTTGCCTGGGCAGAAATGAACAGGTCGAGTTGAGCAATGAAAGGCAAACAAAAGCTTGTGTAAAGCTGGGAGACAGTAGGTATGAGGCCGCTGACCCTTTCTGACCCTCCAGAAAGAGAAGGAATTTGAGTCCAGCGCGTCTGGTTCCATGTCTGGAACGGAAGAGAATATGCAGGACCCTGGAGGGTGCTGGTTCCAGAGAAAGGATAATGGATAATGGCAAGAGGAGTCTTCCTGAAATCTTCCTTCTCTTTCATGAAAGGTTAGAAAGGATTGTCCAGGATGTTAACTCTCCGTAGGATTTTATTTTTAACATCCTGGACATTTACCTTGCCTGATTCAATTTTTTCCCACAATGGGAGATGTGAGAATGTTTGAAGCCATTGGTCCTCTGTTAACTCGGAGTTTGAGTTCTGTTAGACCTTTCCCTCCTGAAGCGAGTCACCAAGAGTGAAACCCATGGACACAAATGGAGATGGTGAATAGGTTTATTTTAGTTTGGCCGAACGGCCCCTCCCGGGTGGTGGCAAGTCCTTAGGAGGGAGCGCCACTGAGCAGGAGCTCAGGGTTTTTAAGGGCTTTGGCAAGACAAAATAAGTCATCACTTAGTTAACTAATCATAGTTTACAGCATTCTATAGTGGTCAATCATATTTTGACACATAAACGTAAGATTTGGCAGAGACCTATCAATTTTAGAGTTAGTTTTAGGAGAAATTTGAAGTGACCAATCATAGGTCCTAAGAGGAGGCAAGGCAGGCGCACAGAAGCGAGAACTTCGCAGTTAAAGGGTGGCATCAAGCAATGGTATCTTAGGATCTAGCAACGGTATCTTAGAAAACAAGTTACCTTTTAAGTTATAATTTATGGGTTACATTTTAGGACTCCCAGAACTCAATTTTCCAACCCTTGATTGTTCAAGCAGAAAAGGGTTGGAGAGTGAAATAATGGTCGGTATTTTTTCATTAGAGTCAGCCTGACCCGCGGAGGGTCTTACTTTCCCCACTCCTGTTTGTTAGTTATTCAAATCCTTGAAAGAAGGCTTTAGCCACTATCTGAGCTGACTCTGTTCTAGTAGGGAAAGCTTTTACCCAGCTAGAGTAAATGTCCACCATTATGAAGAGATGATGATAACCATGTTGTCCCTTTTTCATTTTAGTGAAGTTATTCTATTTTTCCAGGCATCTGCCCACGTAGTCCCTGTCCTGAAAACTTAAACTTAGGAGATGGGTTCTGCGGAAGTTACAATTCTAGTAGTAATGATTGTCATAAAAAAAAAACTTAGCTACAGGCACTCATGCTATCATATGCGAAGGGTCATTAGGCTGTTTATAACTCTAAGAGAAAGTTCCCAGAAAAACAGGATTTCCAAGAGTGCTCTCCTGCACTACCCGTAATCCATAATCATTATACCAGGGAAGGGCTAGTTTAACAGAACCTTTCATGGAAGGTTCCCTGTTCTTACAAACAGGGCCCAGATTAGAGGCAATTAACACCAACAGAACATTTTATCTATAAGAGGAAGGTGAGTGTAGACAGGAACTGTTTCCTGTTTTGCAGCTTTCTGGGGCAACATTTGCCAATCCGATGGCAAAGAGTAAGGACGGTTTATCTCACTGGACCAGTGATTTCTTAAGCTTCTGCCATGCGTAGACCAGCCAACTTCCAGGGTGTGGCTGGAGCAGGGTTGGAGATCTCAGGAGCCAGAGTCTTTTTGAGGGTCTATTTAAACTGGTCCACTGGATCTGGATCACTGCACCAGGTTGAGGGTACTTCTGAGCCGGCCTACTTAACTCCAGAGTGATGCCTGAAACTTTAATAAGGGCTGAATTCTTTGTTTGGTTGTATATCTGTGAAGTTCACCTTTAAATCTTTGCAAAGGGGTGACTCCCATTCTTTAAATATCATCCGCACATGATAACAAGCACTGCAGATTGTGTATACATGAAATACTGTAACAATTTTTTTGAAGGTTACCTCAAGTTGTCTAATTTAGGCAAGCAGCAAACATACAAAGACAATCAGAACTAGGATTTAACATCTATAGGGGTGTGTTGTTGAAACATGTTTTTTTTTCCTCTAAAAAAAAACCCTCCATTTCTAGAAATAGCCAAATTGAGACCAATGCATTTATGGGACAAGCCCAGTCTTAACAACCCTGACCTAGTTATTTACATAAGCTCAGCAAGAATAAGGATTTGTCTAAGAAATTTCTCTGCATAATAAGTCTGTTTTCCAAACACCTTTCTTCACCTTCCTGGTAATAGGCTTCCTCCCCTTTGTACCTCAGGCAGGTACCCCTGCCCTGAGCTCATAGAAACGTCATGTTGCCTGTCTTTGGAATTTCCTGTACATACACTATTGTCTTTTATTTTCTCCTGTTAATCCGTCTCATGTCAACTGGATTCTTAGTCCAGTTAGAAGGATCCTGAAGGGCAGAGGAAGTGCCTCCTCCCCAACAACCTGGACCAGCAGCTCTCCCACTGTGGCCCTGGGACTCCTTCAGGGAGGGCAGAGGTCAAAGGTATGTCCAGGATATCAAGGCGTTTCTTGTGTCAGGAGATGTGGTGAAAGACTGAAACAAACAAACAAAAACAAACTCGGGGGGTGTCCTGTCTTGCTCACTCATTAAGGTTATCTCTGCTTTTCGTTGTTTTGGGGCCATTTTATAACTCTGTATGAGGCAGAAAACTGATAATATTGTAAATTATTCTCTTGCATAGAGATGGAAGTAATCTGGGAAAATGTGTGATTATTGTCCCATGACTGGACTGTTTTTGTAACCAGTCATGACTGAATTCTCCTTGGAACCAGTTGTAACATCTTCTAGTTCTCAGTAATTAAAGTGTTTAATAGAATCTTTGGTATGTGTTCTTTTTATATTTCTAAGAGTCATGATCTTACCTTTTTTAAAAAAAAAATTATCATTTGGGGGGCGCCTGGGTGGCTCAGCCAGTCAAACATCCAACTTTGGCTCAGGTCATGATCTCACGATTTGTGGGTTCAAACCCCACCATCAGGCTCTCTGCTGTCAACGCAGAGCCCACTTTGGATTCTCTGTCCCCTTCTGTCTGTTCCCTCCTCCCACCTCAAAAATAAATAAATTTTTTTTTAAATTATCCTTTAACATTTTCCTTTTTTACCCTCATTCTCTACCGGTGTATGGTGGCATTTTCCAGGGGCAACATCCGATGCTGGAACAGAGGGAGGCAGAAGCAGACTGAGAATCCAGTTGCCTTCTGTGAAGTTGGACATTAAGATATTTGCAAGAATTTACTACATATCACTCTTCTCACTAAACTTTTTGTTTGGGAAAATTCTTTTGCAATGAAAATATGAATTATGTTAATGTGTAAGAGCTTTATTTTTCTTTAGAAGTATTTTAATAATATCTCAGTTTTGGTTTCTCATAATTTCAGTAGATACAACCCATAGAAATAAAAAGCTTTAGGGGGGTGCCTGGGTGGCTCAGTCAGTTAGGCGTCTGACTTCCGTTCAGGTCATGATGTCACAGTTTGTGGGATCGAACCCTGAGTCGGGCTCTGTGCTGACAGTTCAGAGCCTGGAGCCTGAGCCTGCTTTGGATTCTGTGTCTTTCTCTCTCTATGCTCCTCCCCTACTCATGTGCGTGCGCGCGCGCTCTCTCTCTCTCAAAAATAAGTAAACATTAAAAAAAAGAAGAAGAAGAAGCTTTGAGGTCCTCAGTAGTTATGGAGAGTATAAAGTGATTCGGGGGCCACAGAGCTTGAGAACCACTGGCCTGGGCAGAACAATCGGGCCGGGAAGGTCTTCCCTGTACCCTCGTGATTTTGAAGCCCCGTCGGCTTCTGCCGGGGTTTCCCGCTAAGTGAGATACGGAAATCGACCAAGCAGCTGCAAAGACAGCCTACCTGGAAATCATCTTGGGTTTCCAGTGCGGTATTTACTTGCGTCATGGCTGCCAGGCGGCTGTAGTACTTGTAGTGAAAAAAGTAGTTGAGGCTGTAGATCTTCCACAGCGAGGAGAAGCAGGCCGTTTGCCGGTAAAGCTGCGCCAGCCTCCTCTCCCTGTTGGACAAAACACACACGCGGAGCACAGAAAGAAGGTACTGTCGCCAGCCTGCTGGAGGGGAATGCCGTCCGGCACCCTCGCTATGGGCTTGGAGGTCCAGACGTGGGTGTGAGTCCTGCCTCCTTCACGGGATGGCAAGTAAAGCATGAGCGCAGTCGCTCTGCGAAGCACATTTTCTCCCCCACAGGATGGGGATCATGAATACCCACTCTGTGACGATGAATCAAGGTAATTTACGTAAATCGCCTTATCCCCAGTCAGGACACTGCTATTTAAATGAAGTCATTTATGTAGTTAATGTTTATTTTTGAGAGAGAGAGACAGAGAGTGAACAGGGGAGGGAAGGAGAAAGGGAGGCAGAGAGAGAGAGAAACAGAATCCGAAACAGGCTTCAGGATCGGAGCTGTCAGCACAGGGCTGGACGCAGGGTTCAAACTCACGAACCCTGAGATCATGCCCTGAGCTGAAGTCAGACCCTTAACCAACTGAGCCACCCAGGTGCCTCAAATGAAGTTATTTAAAAGGCACACTTACATCACTCGTCACAGTTGATTCTGATAACCCCCCTGTAAGAAAGGAAGACGGGATCAGCCCCATTTTGTGTAGCAGGTGAGATTCAGGCAGCCTCAGGAACTCACTCAAAGCCACATAGCTAGCACGTGGCAGTGCCAGGACGCCGGCTCTGTCCAGCCTGGCCATTCCCGTGTATCACTTCCTCCCCGGAGCATTACTCTCAGGAGCTAGGTCTCAGCTCAACGAAGGAAATGACATTATTAACCATCACCTTCTGCTATGGTCCAAATGCATCCCCACCAAATCCGCAGGCTGAATCCTAACCCCCCAAAGTGATGGTAACAGGAGGTGGGCCCTTTGGGACGTAATTAGGTGCTGAAGATGGAGCCCTCGTAAAAGGGGTCAGGACTCTCATAAAAGAGACCCCAGAGCTTCCCAGCCCCTTCCCACCATATGAAGACAAGAAAAGGTTTGTGGCCCTGAAGGGGGGCCCCTCTCCCCTTGCCGGCACCTAATCTCAGACTTCAGCAATACATCTCTGCCATTTATAAGCCACCCAGTTGGTGCTATTTTGTTATAACAGCCTGAGCAGACTAAGACACATTCCAGCAGTGGAATGGAATGTCGTGAGAGGTGGCGAGCCTCCCGTGCTGGAGGTATTCAAGGGGAGGATGGATGACCACCCACAGAGAACATTTGGGTTCGCAGTCTTGGCTTCGACAAGCCATCTAACTGATAATGTAGCCAACAGTTTCTTCTATGACGACAATGAGAACCTGAACCAGCTGGCTGCAATATTAGTGATTTAACAAGACCAAGAAAACAAAATATAGTTAGACATATTTGTCAAAGAGCAGCTTTTAAGTAACGACGAGAAAGGGGGAAGAAAGATATCCTGGAGATTGTTGAAGACAGATTCCAGGTACTTTCAGTTTAGACACTGATGATGTTTATTCTGTTTGGAAATTATTCTTTAAAGGCTCAGAAGAAACGTGGACAGGGTGAAATCCCTTACAGCATAGGCCGTTTGTGACGGCCCTAGAAAGTCTGACACTAACATTCCTCCAGTCCTTACGTTTGAGGTCAGAACCTCTTGAGGGCGGTATATGAGACCGACATCTCTGCCGCGTCTCCCTCATCACAACACACCCCCTGCCCTCGTGCTCCTTTCACGCAGGTGGCGGTGCTGTGCTTGTGAGATTGAGGGAATGAAAAGGTGGGATGCCCAGTTAAATCTGCATTTCAGAACAAATAATTTGTTTAGAATGCATATGTCCTAAACATCTTGTGCGACATATGGATATAAAAAGGCGAATCCCTGTCCATCTGAACTTCAAATTTAACTAGGCATCTCACAGTTCATCAGGCAAGTTTGCATGAGACCCGAACTCCAATCCCCTCTGACCTCTCACCAGAGATCTCCACTGAAAGGCGACCTGCCCGCCCCCTCCTGGGGTCTCCTGAGGCCTCACGCACTGTTCCCAGGAGCAAAGGAGCCCAGCCCCCCCACACTTCCACCCCATGCTCCCTCACATTTAAGGGCACACTTTTGGGGGAAGGCTGGGGACTTGGTGGGCTTGCAAAAGAGTTATAGTCTCTTGCTCCTAGGAATAGATGTTTGTCTCCCAGGCAGAACCCACAGGGATACTGCTCCTGGCCTCTCCCAAGAGGGCAGAGATGTCCCCAGATCCCCAGCTGGGTGGCATTTCCCTTGGTGCAGATCGGTGGGTAGGTGGGACATATGCAGAAGCTTTCATTGTGGAACATTTCAAACATACACACAAGGAGCCAAGATGGCGGAGAGGAAGGGAGCTCTGTAAACTTCGTCTGCCCCACCGATCGGACTGAGAAGGACACTGCTCTCATCTGCAAGAGCAGAAGGAGAAAATACGGACTCCAGAAGGATGAGAACCTGAAGAATACCTGAGTGAGTGAGTGCGAACGGGGGAGATTGGAAAATGCGCCAGCCCAAGACGGGCAGGGGAGGTGGGAGCCCCAGCCCAACGCAGGGCAAGCGCGTGGAGCCCGAGAGACAAAGGGAAGAGACAGAGAGACTGAACACGCTCATAGTACTGTCTCTGGAGAAGAGGTAAAGAACGCTTAACCGCGCTTGGAGAGAGAAGCTCACTCCATAGATAACTGCTGGGTAGCCTAAATCCCGAACCCAGGTGGCGCAAGGGAAGGAACAGCTTCCAGTCCGGCGCCATCTTGAGTTGGCGAGTGCTGCCGCGGCAGTGATAGGGGTGCTCACTTCGACCTCAGTTTTGGGAGTGGGAGCACCCACCTCATTTCCACGGCGCATCTTGCCCTCAGCATTGGCCGGGTGAAACTTGAATCCCGGGTGCCAACAGGGAAAAAATAGCCCCCACCTCTGCGTGATCCCAGCAGAGAATTGGTGGCGGTGGAGACCTGGGTGTGCACGCAGGCTGCAGGAGCTCCCAGCTCATTTCCAGCAACTCCCGGCGCCACCTCAGGCAACAGCTGCGCACTCATTCCTCCCCCAACGCCAGCATGATCCCCGCTGGGGGTTGGGTCTGAGACGGTGCGCACGCACTTCATCTCCTGCTGTGCATCTCACCTCAGGCAGGGGCAACCGAAATCCCAGGCTGAGCCAAGGCAAACCGATCCCTCCCCCTAAGAAGCCAGCCACCAAAGCAAATACACCATCTGTGGTAGCATAAAG
The DNA here is from genome assembly GCA_004023845.1 of Helogale parvula. Lineage (NCBI taxonomy): Eukaryota > Metazoa > Chordata > Mammalia > Carnivora > Herpestidae > Helogale > Helogale parvula. Next base: position 14,724 of record PJEM01019796.1, read on the forward strand.
AATGCATGGACTGGAACTTTGAACCAAGGCAGGCCTGGAAAATACAACTTGGCTCAACCTCGGCAAAAGGAGCTCGGACTCATTAGAGTGGCCTACGGTTTGTAGTTCAGCAGAACTTGACATGCCGCCTATCTAATCTCCGCAAACACCAAGGCGGAGCCTCTGAGAGCAGCCTCCAAGACCTACCACATCAAACCACGCCTGTCCACGAGGGGGAGCTGCTTTTTTTTTTTAGGGTTTTTTTTTGTTTTTTAAATAATTTTTTTCTTTTTTTTCTTCATTTCTTTT
>PJEM01019797.1:0-10953 GCA_004023845.1 Helogale parvula
AGAGTTCTTTGTGATGGTTATATTGATGATATTAGGAATAGGGTTGCTTAAGCAAGCTGGCCTCTAAATTGTGGTATAAAAGAGTCTGCATCAAAGGAATAATTCTCCCAAAATATGATTGTGATTAAGATCGCAAGTGATTTGTGAACTTAGATTTGTATAGGGAGTTAAGTCATTAATATTGATTAGGGTGTAAGTGAAATCCCCGGGTAGATCGTTGTATATCACACTGGTGATTTCAAATCCACTTGTTTAAGACAAAGGCAAAAAAGTGAAGTTGTTCAGATGAAAGAAGTAAGGTGAATCAGGAAGTCATCATCTCCTCTGGTCCAACCCATGAGAACTCAGTCTTACAGCTGCTGAGAAGCCTCACTGGGAGCTTATTGATGGAAACGTGTAGAAGCAAATGTACGTAGACCATAAACACTGAAAGCATCTGAGGACTCTCCAGGAAGGTTCAGTCTGGGCAGGGGTACAGTTTGCGTTTCTAGAACAGCTGTCTGAAGACCGTGGGGCTGTGAGCTCTCATCCTGGTCAAGGGGACTCTCTTCCTGGCAGTGGTGAATGCTGAGCGTCCGCCCCCTGGAAAGATCAACTTGTCCACCAGCATGAGCTCCCACGTTTCATAGCCACAAGCGTCACGAACCCAGCACTTTTAGTTTTGTACTTTTGTATTCACATATAAGGTATATTCTGGATACTTAGCTAATTTTTTTTTTTTTTACAATTAGTGACCCTTTGTATTTGCCTTCAAAATCTATTCTTGTCACTTGGTCGAATAGATTATTAAACATTGTTTCATAGTGATCTATAATCCTATTTGATCAAGTGTCCAAAACCTTTTGATTGTTGACAAACTTTCCCAAATCAAATTCCATATAAAGTCTTTTTGACCTAAAAGTAAACAAGAATTTTCAGAGAGTTCCTGGAACTTCTCAAAAGATTTGTTCCCTCTCCATATAAAAAGGGAGATCTTACACTAATTAGGGTTATTTCAGAAGTTGAATTACATGGGAAGCATTGTCTAACAAAAAGTGATATTAAGCCAAAGAAAAAAGTGATACTAAGCCTTAACAATATATTTGTATATTTATAAGTGCCCTATAAATTTATAAAATTCCTAAAATTATGAAATGTCCTGGTATAATGTTTTCAGTCATAATTTTAGTTATTATCTTAAAATGTTATGTGTCACATAAATAACCAAATTTCCTTGTCAATTACATCATAATGAATTGTCATAAGATCTCTAACCATTGCTATGTGTCTTTTAAAGGTAGTTATTGTTTTAAGTGCTTCATGTTTAAGGAGACTCATGAGAAAGACTTTGATAAATGTGGTAAAATATAGATTTTGATAAATTTAAGATCATAGCACTGACCTTAGTTATGAACATAAAACTAGGAACTTCTAAAACACTCATGGACAAATAATTGTTTTAAAGCTTTGTTTTTGAGATTGAGAGGACCTCTATTTCCTTTTCCCTTAAGTCATTTGTAACCCACATCGGTTTGGTAAATTGCATCTTTACAACAAAGATTGAGACATTTATCTTTTTCTCCCTATCAGATCCCACCAGAATTCTGAAACTTATTTGTTTATTTACATTTTTTATTTCTGAGAGACAGAGGGTCAGAGAGAGAAGGAGACACAGTATCTGAAGCAGGCTCCAGGCTCAGAGCAAGCTGTTAGTACAGAGCCAGACTTGAACTGTGAGATTGTGACCTGAGCCGAACTCAGATGCTCAACCAATTGAGCCACCCAGGTGCCCCTGAATCTTTTTTTAAATGTTTCTTTATTTTGAGAGAGAAAGAGACAGAGAGAGCACACAAGCAGGAGGGGGGCAGAGAGACAGGACAATAGACAGTCCCAAGCAGTCTCCACACTGTTAGGGCAAAGCCTGACATGGAGTTCAATCCCACATACCGTCAGATCATCACCTGAGCAAAAATCAGAAGTTGGACACTACTGACACTTAACCAATTGAACCATCCAGATCCCAGAATTCTCAAAATCTTATTAAATATCTTATCATTCATGACAATGTATATATTTGTGTAAGTTCGCCATTAATACTTCTTGTAACAGGATGCCCAATACACCTAACCCTGCTTCTTTGATCCATAGTCGATAAAAGGAGATATATTTCAACATTATGAAGGCTTCTATTGCTTCTTAATTGTTTCTATTCAAAATAACCATGTTTTAGGGGAGCCCGGGTGGCCCAGCTAGTTGAGTATCCATTCTTGATTTGGGGTCAGGTTATGGTCCCAGAGTCATGGGATCAGCTCCACGCTGATGGTGCAGAGCCTGCTTAGGATTCTCTCTCTCTCCCTCTCTCTCTCTGCCCCTCCCCGATCATGTTTATTGATAAAATGGTGTGAGATTTCTTTTTATTTCCTTAAATCTACTCTATTTGACTTTAGATACTTAATCCAACATTCTTAACAATTTACTAGTACCTAGATTACTATGTGTAATGCCCACGAGGTTTGTAGACATTATAATTGGTAATTGCTCTTCTTAGGCTCATCACCTTGGTAAGAAAAGTCCACTTTCATAGGCTGGTGGTTTTGGAATCCAGAACCTCTACAACCACCAAGATTATGACCACTCAATGGGTTGATTCATTTGACTTCCAGGTGGCTTAATAAAGTTCGCATATGGGGGCACCTGGGTAGCTCAGTGGGTTGAGCGCCTTTGGTTCAGGTCATGATCACAGAGTTCGTGGGTTTGAGCCCCACGTCAGGCTCTGTGCTGACAGCTCAGAGCCTGGAGCCTGCTTCAGATTCTGTGTCTCCCTCTCTCTCTGCCCCTCCCCCACTCACATTCTGTCTTTCTCTGTCTCTCTCTGACTCTCTCAAAAATAAATAAACATTAAAAATATTTTTTCCCAGATGAGGAAAGTGCCTAAGAACCATTTCCTAACTGCTGCCTTGTTATTCAAATGTGACCTAATCCTAATGACAGTGACTCCTTGAAACAACTATCAGAGACTTAAAATATCCTCTGATGTGGAACATGATTTGCTGGGACTCAATGACATGGGACTAAGCAAATCTACTTTCGCCCATTACAGTGGCCGCCTAGGAGAGATTTCCAGAAAGGGTCCCTCTACCCTTAAGTCTATGCAGGTAGTGCTAAATGGGGGTTAGCTTCACACCTGGAGGACCCCAGCTTCCCAAGTCTTCCTAAAAGAATGTTACTGTGTGTACACTGTGTGGAACAGTTCAGGGTTGCCTTGGATCTAGAAGATGGCAAGGATCTGGAGAGGTCAGGGCACGGAAGCAAGTTCTCGAGGGACAAGGTCTATGCCTAACTGCATGCTGGAGGGAACACAAATGTGCATACTCCCCTTGAAGGCAGGGCTGGAGGATATCATACTTCCAGCCAACTGGTGGACCCTTCCAATAAGAGACACCAGGGAGGGACTCAATCAGCAGCAGGTCCAATTGGTGCATGACTATTGGCAATTTGTAGGTGCTGCCTGAAGAAAGACTTTTAGCGGGGTTGGGCTCCCTCCACCTGGAGGCAAGGCAGGTGGCGGGGCCAGGCCCTACTTCCCCAGACTAGCAGGGCACTGACTAACCAAGTCTTGCTAAGGGGTGTTACTATGCATATGCACTTAGTGTAGATCAGGATTGCCAGGGATCTGGAGCAGAACAAGGGTCTCAAGAGGCCTGGCATGGAAGTGAGCTTTGGTGGACAAGACCTATGCCTAAATCACAAACTATGCAGATGTTTGTATTCCCTGCATCTCTCTCTCTCTCTCTCTCTCTCTCTCTCTCTCTCTCTCTCTCTGTCACACACACACAAACACACAGAGTGCTGGGAAATACTAGCCTGCTTTTCTGAGGCAGAGCAAGGGCAACTGAAATTTTCACTAAAAAACTCCTTGGGAGCCCCAGACAGCCATAGAGATCCTAAACCTGATACCAGCAAGTCTGAATGGGGAATGAATGCTGCCAATTTGAAACACAGCTTCCGGGGGGTTTGGGGAAGGGTGATTTTCAGGGAGGAGATGGGCTCACTCCCCTCTCAAGTCTCTGCTCCCAGTTGAATGTCTTGTTGCTTGTTGCCAGTTTCTTTTTGTTAGCAGCCATCCTAACAAGCTATGGTAATATTTCATTGTAATTTTGAGCTGGATATCTCTTGTGATCCATGATGATGAACATCTTCTCACATGCTTCTTGGCCTTTTGGGTATCTTCTTTGGAGATGTGTCTATTCTAGTCCTCTGCCCATGCCTATTTTTTTTGGGGGGGGGATTGTTGTTATGTTGTAGTTCTTTACATATTCTGGATAGTAACCCCTTATCAGTCATATAATTTGCAAATATTTGTCCAACCCAAAGGGTGTCTTCTCACCCTACTATGGTTTCCTTTGATGTGCCAAAGGCTGAATAAATCTACTTGTGTATATTTCTTTTAGTTGCTGTAGTTTTGATCCAGGAAATCATTGACAAATCCAATGTCATGAAGATTTCCCCCTGTGTTTTCTTTCAGTTTGACAATACAGGTCTTACTCTTAGGTGTTGAATGCATTGAGAGTTAATTTGTATATATCATGAAGACAGGACCAGTTTCATTCTTTTGCATGTAGGTATCCATTTTTCCCAGCTCCAAGAGTCTGACATTTTTGAGGATGAGGGAGCAAGCCAGTGTGTCTGGAATCTGGCAAATGAGGTGAGTGGTGGAAGGGGAGATTGGAGATGTAGGCAGGGCCAGGATCATAAAAGATCTCTATAACACATGCAGGGAGTCTTGATTTCTTTCTTGATACTTTGGAAGCAACTGGAGAGTGACATAAACAGAATCATATGTTTGTATGATAACTGTTTTCTTCAAAAAGTTAAACACAGAGTGATCATATGACTGAGCAAATCCACTCCTAGGCATATATCCTAGATAACTGAAAATATGCACATTCATGCGAAACATGTACGTAAGTGTTCATAGCAGTACTACAATCCCAAAATGGGTCAACAACTCAAATGGCCATCTTTTCATGAATAGATGCTCCACGTTTATCCATCAGTGAAATATTTATTGTTCAGTAAAGAAGTGGAATGAGCTACTGTTCCATCGCCAACACATATTAACCTTGAAAACACTATGTTAATTGAAAGGCAGCCCTAAACGACCACATACTATATGACTCCTTTTTATAAAGTTTCCAGAACAGCAGATATATGGAGACAAGAAGTAGATTCGTGGTTGAGAGAGGGGAATGGGAGGGGAAAATACAACTAACTGCAAATAGGTAGGGGAATTCTTTTCAGGATGATAGAGATGTTAGGAATTAGGTAATGGTGATGGTTGCAAGCACTGCGAATATACCACTGAATAGTACATTTTTAAATGGTGAATTTTGTTATGTGAGGTATATTTCAATGGAAAAATGCCATTAGATATATACTTGGAAATCCATGGTGGGTGCTGAGTGCAAATGGATCGTGTTGGGCGGGAACGGTGGAGGCCATTAGGCGAAGGACCTGAAGGCAGTAATGCTAACCAAATTCACACACTGAGAAACTGTTAGATGTTTGATTCCAGATCCCCCGTTCTTACCTCTCTGCTGTTAGTTTAGCATAAGGAAAGGGCCTTAAATTAAGCCACTTAGGTGCCCTTTCTTGCCATTTACATCCCGAAGTACTCACTCCAGGTTTCCTGAGGCCATTTCTCTGTTGAGTCTTCAAACACTAGAGATGCTGTTTGAATGTTATTGCCACAGACAGAGGAAATCTCCTTTCCTTCTTTGTATCACAACAATCAGCATGAAGATCTGCTGTTCAGAGAGGAGACGGATGAGGGGCAGTAAAGAGTTCTGGCAGCACAATTTGAGATTCATCTTAGGAGAAGACCTTTCTTGCACCCTCATGGCAAGAAAAGTGTTTCAGTTTTACAGAAGGATTACATACAACTCCTTGTCGGAATGATGGGAATGTTGATCTGGATTCTTTCAAGGATCTCAACCTGAATGTTACTTAAAAAATTATCTAGGGTGGAACACTTAAGGGATTTTTATTCATTAAGTGCTATTTTAATGTCCTTTTTTGGGTGGCAGAAAAATATTTTGTTATGGGAGGAGGACCGAGAATATCCCATAAAAATGGGATACATGAGATTCTCATGGTAGATGTGCTGAGGGCTAGAGTGTGGAAAAAAAACAACTTGGTTTCCAAGGTTTTGGGTTTGTCCCTCTACAAAGGCACTCAAGTTTAGAATAGAAGAGAATTATGGAGAAAACATGGTAATAGTGTACCCTTGTAACCTTTTCCAGTATCCAGGCTGCAGAAAACAAAGATGAGAACCCAAAGGAGGCCTGGTCAGCCTCCTCAGGAAGAGGTCCCATGCTCCAGGCACAGGCCATCATCCTTGACACCATACCCTCACCCGTTCTAGTTTTCATAATGTAATCACCCCACTGGCCCCAAGAGCAAAAAACTTGCATTATATGCTATGCCTCTTCCCTTACTCCATCAACATAGATATGCAGTCCAGGCATATCAGGAAACTCGCACCTGCAGGTGTCCACAGTGACAGAAGAAACTATTGAACAAGGAGGATCCTGGGAATCAAGTATAATACCCAGAGGCAGTCACAGCTGAGTTCACTCCATCGTACATAAGTTTTTACTTTTGTTTTAATCAATTAGAGCTTGTCTCAATTATGGATGGGTGTGTGTGTGTGTGTGTGTGTGTGTGTGTTCATCTCATGACTTCAAGTACTAGATGAGGAAATTCTTGACAAATCCCAAATGCTATGCAAACTAAAACATCCTATTATGATTATCCCAATCTTATAAATCTAATGTCACATTGACGATTACTTCTCTGGTTAACAATATCTTTAAGAAAGTCATGATGCCAGCTAATCAAATGGTACAACATTATCGTAGAATGGCACACCTGCCTTCCGTTATTCTAAGACACAGGAGACCATTCAATTCTCAATGTCTCAAATGTGGAAAACAAACTCATTTGCAAAACTTTCCAGTGTGAAATTGTTTCCAGGATTATATGAGCCATTCCCTGGACTCCAAGGAGAGATTCCCTTTGAACAGTTTTATATCCTACTCATGAAGCATTTTCATGTCCTGGACCACTTAGTCCAACTGGACGCCTCTGCCAGAATTCGAGAAGGGTGTGAGCCCAGGGATAGGCATGCAGGGCGGGGATGCTGGCTTCTACCCAGTCGTGGCTAGCATCATGACCTCTAAATTCCTCCCAAGCAACGGTTGTACAAATGACCTCCTTGCCCCTTCCCTGTTCCTTTGTTCAGGCAATTTCCCCAGTCATCCAGAGGCCGATGCGGAAGCCACTGTGGGTCCTCAGGTCTTCTACCCACTCTACAGGGTCAGACATCAAATGCTTCAATTCTTCCAGAATGTCTCTTGTATTAGTTCTTTCTAACTGTCATGGCCCTGTCCTCCATTGGTTTCTTCATGGCCTGACAGCTTTCATCTAAATGCTCAAAGTGGAAGACTTCTCAAAACCTCCTGTTCACCTCAGTTCCCAGTTTTGTCTTCTGCTGCATCCACACACTGTAACCTTCTCCAGAACCAGAGGGAAGAGACCTTCAGAGGGTGAAGATACTTGGTTCTTAACCTCTGTGGTGCAGAAACTACTGGAACAAGTTGGGGTGTGCGGTGTTTCCCAAACTGTCAGATGATAGAAACTTTCTGTCCCTTCTTCAGGAAAGCCTCTCTGGTCACCTCCAGAGAAGCCGAGGTCTGGAAGGTGTCTGCTGTTACAGAATCTTATACTTCTCCTTCACAGCATCCAGCACAACCCTCACGGCAGATCGTGTTTGTCATTGTTTGATGCGTGTCTTCCCCGTGACTGCCTTGCTTACCACCGCATCCTTAGCTTTATCACAGAATTGGTTCCTATCAGGCAATTTTGGTGTTTGCTGAATTGAATAAATGGTCAGGGGAGAGGGCAGAGGTTGTGCTTTTCGTTTGTCGTTTGTCTGGTTTTCCCTTTGGTGTCGTGTAGCACTCCAAGCAAATCGTTGTCCTCAACACTCAATTAAGTGCTTTCTGAAAGAGCCCATATCTCACTAGTTAGGAACCTGCATGATGGAGTAGCTGAGGCGACCTGGGAGGCTCCTTCCATTACCTCTCTTGCAAGGCTAAATGTGAACTCAACAAGTGCTACGTGAAAATAATTTTCTTTGATGTTGCCTGTAGAGGCCTTTTAGACTAATCTTTTAAAGCTGTGGAAAGGGAACTAAATTGTTTTGACTCTTCTCTTACTTATATTTTAAAACAGTAGTTCTCAAGTGTGGTCCTGGACCCACATCATTGAAATGCAAATCCTTAGACCTCAGTAGACCTGAGGAATCAGAAACTCTGGTGCTGGGGCTCAGCAATCTGCGAATTCATGTCTTCCAGGTGATACTGATGGATGTCAGAGTTTGAGAACTACTCTCTCAAACCAACGTTTAAGTCCACTTTAACAAATTAACAGTCTCCTTGTCTGCGGAGTCTAAATGTGGTGTCCCTTGGCCTCCAAATATGGGGCGATGTTCAGGTGGAAGCCAGTGGCTTGGCAAGTGAAAGAATTCACTTGAGCCAAAGGAGATAGAAGTTTATGGAATACACCGGAGGGGGCCGTCTGTGGCAGGATAGCAAAGGAGAGGCAGTCTGCAAGGAGGTGGTGGGTAGGGGGGCTGCTTTCAAGGAGGGAAAGTGAGGAGGTATGATGACATGTATTTCCCTTTTTTGGTAACTGTGCCTAGTTGTAAGTAACCCGTTAGTCAGTTATGGCCTATGGTTATTTCAGGGTGGGTTGCCTGATGGGCTGGTCTGTATTCAGCCAGGTGGTCACCAGGCCCTTTCTGCATTCCGTTGCTCAAGCCTGTTTGCCTAAAAGCGGCCTGTACATTGGCCACCTATGCTAGTAAGATCTAGAATAGCCCAGCCTATAGATGCTCTTTGCAAGCCTATCTGACGTGCTCAGTCTGTATGTGTCCCCCAGCAATTTATAGTGGTGTGGAAAGCCCAGCGATGCACATATTTGGCACCTGTATCTTTCACAAGAACATCCTTAGGTCATTAGGATAACATGAGCATCTGAAAGTACAGTTTGCTCATTAAACACACCAAGCAGAAGGCAGCACCTACTAATAGATGACACCACAATGACAACCTAAGAAGGCTGATGCTCAAAAGGAGCATCTGTGCATTCTGTGCTGGCAGGGGAGGGGCGGGAGTAGAGAGTGAGTGAGCACCTCTGAATGCATAGTTGGTATGCTTCTGAACTTTCACGTCATTACCTTAGTAGTGGAATCCTGCATTTTGGTGCAGAAAATGTACCGCCAGAGTGCCAACTTTCTCCAATTTAAACCTCAATAATAGGGGCACCTGGGTGGCTCAGTCGGTTAAGCCTCCGACTTCGGCTCAGGTCAGATCTCACGTTCGTGGGTTCGAGCCCCGCGTCAGGCTCTGTGCTGATAGCTAGCTCAGAGCCTAGAGCCTGCTTCCAGTTCTGTGTCTCCTTCTCTCTCTGCCCCTCCCCCTCTCATGCTCTGTCTCTCTCTGTATCAAAAATGAATAAAACATTAAAAACATTTAAGAAAAATAAATAAACCTCAATTATACAAGTAAAGGGGTGAAACGAAGGCAGTGTGAGGCAGGAGATGCAGAAGGTAACCTGGCTGGGATGCCTTTCTTTTGCTAAGATCGGACTCTACTCTTTCCTTCCCTCACTTCCTCCTCTAAATTTCCTGGGCTTTCTTTTCCAAGGCTTCCTCCTCTCCTCCCAGGTTGGCTCCGCCTTTCAAGATGAGAAGTGACCACAGGGCTTCGAGGAGAGAAGGCGAACACACCGCCCGGAAGCCCGCGCGCTCTCAGAGGCGGCGGAAAAGCCGGGACCCCGAAGGCTGCCCCCGCGCGGTGCTCCGACGAAACTCGCAGCCCAACCCCGCACTCTATCCGCTTCCGGCCCGCGGCCCCGCCCCCGGCTGCGGGGCGTAAATAAACGTTCGGCGACTGCAACGCTTCCGCAGGCGTGCGGCGTGCAAAGCGCAGCCAATGAGGTGCCAGGGGTGGAAAGCGGTGACCAATGAGACGCTGGGAGGGTCGAGTGGCCGACCAATCGCGACGCCTCGCACCCGGATATGTTTGCCGGCTCTGAAGCCATCTGTGGGCAAGTGTGAGGGGTTCCGCACGTGGGCTGGGGCTGGGAGCCGGCGGGGTCGGTGGCCGTGTGCTTGGTTCAGTGTGTCGTGCGTGGGGGTGGCGTGTAAGCGTCATCTCCTTGGCTTTTGAGCGGGGGAGAAGTCAATGTGGTTGTTAGTCGTGGACAGAATTGCTCCGAGGGTGCGGGGACCAGCGTGCGTGGAAGCCCATCCGATGGTACCTCGCCGGGACTAGGAGAGAAGAGCCAGGGCGGACGGTGAGAATATGAACCTCTTACCGAAGAGCTCCAAGGAGTTTGGCTCCGTGGACTATTGGGAGAAGTTCTTCCAGCAGCGGGGAAAGAAGGCTTTCGAGTGGTACGGAACCTACCTGGAACTGTGCGGGGTGCTGCACAAATACATCAAACCCAGGGAAAAGGTAGGCGGGGCCTGGCGGTCCTGAGCGAGTGCTCGGGAACCTGGGGGCTGAGAACTTTCCTTCTGCGCCTGGTGGATGGTGACAGGCGTGGGGGCCCTAACTGGGCCCGTGTTTTCAGGCTTCTTCTCCGTATCATTCTGGCTAAAGTTGGGCAGTTTAAGACTGTTCTGGTAGAGGTTTTCAGATAACAGACATCCCGCGCCCATCTCACCCCTGAACTACTAGCCTCACTGGGAGAGTGACTTTGTTAGTAGTGCAGCTTAGGTGTGGCCTCCTGGGGAGACCCAGTGCTTTTCTGTCCCCGCCATTCCTGTAGAGCAGACAGTACCTTGGCTTTACTGACCCATAAATCTGTGAGCCAAATCGTTGTTGTGGGCACACCGAATTTCAG